>JAJOOO010001944.1:0-25125 GCA_029582685.1 Solanum piurae
ATAAATAATCATAAGGACCCATAAACTTGAAGTAGAAATAGAGGATAAATGGTTGGACTTGTGGAAAGGAAGGTTTCCACAATCAACCCACATACCTCAACTTTGGAGAATCCTTGATGAAGATTGGAATGGAGAATTGAAGCTTGGGATTGAGTCTTGAATCCGGAATTAGAGCTTGAGATGTTTGAATTTGGTTGAAGATCTTGGTGGAATTTGGAGAGGTCTTAGAGAGTGTTTTTTTGGAGTTAAGAAAAATGACTAGGACACTACGAGCCTTGAAGGCTCTCATGGTCAAGGGCAGTTCCTTGGTAGCTTGGGGAAACCTTGGCTCTTGCCTTGGACCTTGGCCCTTTGCTTTCGCTCATGCCCTCTAGTCTTGACTTGTAGCCCTCAAACAGGTTCATAGGTCTCTCATGTGTGTACACAACAAGTATAAGTAGAGTCTTGACGATCGGTACAGAGGTGTTTGAACTTATCTTCAAGAGGCCACAAAGACTGTTAGGAAAATTCCTTCTATTCATACTTTCTTATCGTGCATGTTTACCTTCGCTAGTGCTGAGTTGCTGCATGTTGTTTTGGCAGATGTCGAGGACCAGAGCTTATGTTTCTAGTGCCAGAGATGAGTCACTCTTTGAGCCTATTGTTGAGACCCCAACTTGGGGTAGCGATATGGAATATGCTGGAGGTTGTGCTCATGGAGTAGTATAGACTAAAGGTCCTGCCCCCATGGAGCGGCACCAGCCAGAGGTCAAGCTAGAGAGGCTTCTATTGAGCCACATGTTGAGGTTGTTGAGGATAAGGTTCCTTTCGAGTTTGGAGCTCCTTTGTTTTAGGATAATTTGTTAAAGATGCTAGGTGTGCTAGACAACCTCTTTCTAGGTAGGGCGACATGTATGCCATAGGGTGCTCAGATTAGGGTAGGGGCACAACCCCTAGGTCAACAGTAGACTCCAGGTATTCTTGTTCAGGTGGGCCAGCCACCAGTGGTTCCTGCACTAGTTGTTGGTGCACAGATTGCTCCCAAGGTTATTTTGATAGTGGCTAATATGTAGTGGTATGAGAGGTTTTAGAAGATATAACCACCTTAGTTTCAGGGTGGTAAGAGCGAGGATGCTCATGAGTTCTTGACTTTGTGCCATGAGATTCTTGACGCATTGCGTATAGTGGATGCTAGTAATATCTGATTTGTTGCACTTTAGCTTTGTGGTCATGCCACAAAGTGGTGGAGGACTTTTGTAAGGTCTAGACCAGTTGGATTTCCACCGAAAGAGTGTGATGTGTTTATAGTGCTTTCCGGGACTGCTTCATCCTTTGGAGAATGAGAAAAAAAAGTCGTCTAGGTTTGGTAGCTTGACTCAGGGTGGATCATTCCTGTGATCTTTCTTGGCATGCTTTGACTATTGTCCCAGATGAGACAGAGAGAGTTCGCAAATTTTTAAGAGGGCTGACTTTCTCCGTTAGATTTTATATGTTCAGAGAAGCCAGAGAGGGGGATTCCTTCCAATCCAATTAAAGCATTACCAAGGAGGCGGAGTTGATGGTTTTATAGAAACTTAGGGAGCCCAATTAGAGCATCGCCAAGGAGGAGGAGTTGATGGTTTTATAGAAGCTCAGGGAGCCTAAGAGGGTCATTTCTACAAGTCAATTTTCATGTTTCTTATCTAGAGGCAGAGGTACACATAGAGTTATTAGTTCCTTTTCGCGTCGTAGACCAGTTCATACTTCTATAACAACAGTTGAGAGTGGACAGTCAGCTTGAGGATCTTATAGTTATGGTCGAGGTGGCAATGGTAGTCCATCGGGTTTGCAATAAAACTTATGTGTGCCGAGATGTTGTTATACTTATAGGGATCCAAGTCATATGATGCGGCAATATCCTCTACAGACTCATAAAGGACCTCAATATTCTTATTCAGCTGCTCTAGCTAGGGATTCTGTGCCTCCGACCAGGGGTCCAAGCAGAGCTATGTCTTGTATAGGTAAAAAAAATTATGATATGGGTACTCCATCCACAAAGTGGAGGTACATCTTCTACTCAAACTGTAGGTAGCTGTGAGGGCCAGTGTTATGCTTTGCTAGGAGGTATGAGGCTGAGATTTCTGATGCTGTGATCAGATGTATTGTCCCAGTATGCCATCGACCGCGTCTGTATTGTTTGATCTGGGTTTTACTTCTTGTAATTGTCAACCTATTTTGTTGTTGGGTTTGATATGTTGTTTGATTGGATGCTTATGCCTATTCATGTTTCTACACCAGTGGGTAAATCTTTACTGGTGGTATGTATTTTCTTTCTCTGTATCATTCTATCCTTGATTGTTATGCTAAGACTGTCACCTTAGAAAGGCCGGATGTCCCAAGAGTTGAGTGGATGGGTGCTAGTGGTTCCTACCCTAGCAAAGCCATATTCTTCAATAGAGCTCAATGATTGGTTGATAGAGGGTGTTTGTCCTACTTGGATTTCATTCATGATACTAGTGTTGGGCCATCTCCCATGGATTCTATGTCTGTGGTTCAAGAGTTTGTAGATGTGTTTCCAACTGATCTTTCAGGTGTTTCTTTAGCTAAGTATATTGATTTTTCATTGATTTAAAGTGGGGTACCACGACCATATCTTTTCCTCCTTATGTTATGGATCCAACTGAGTTGAAGGAATTAAAGGACCAATTATAGAATTTGTTGAGTAAGGGGTTTATTCACCCTGGTGTTCTTCCATGGTGTTCTCTTGTGTTGTTTGTGAGGAAGAAGAATGGATCCACGAGGATGTGTATTTATTATTGACAGTTGAACAAAGCGACCGTGACGAATAAGTATCCTCTTCCCCGCATTAATGATTGTTTGATCAGCTTCAGGATGCATTTCTGTTCTCTAAGATTGATTTGAGGTTCGGTTATTACCAGGTGAAGATTAGGGCATCAGACATCCCTAAGATTGCATTTAGGATCCTTTTTAGGCACTATGAGTTTCTTGTGATGTATTTTGGTTTGACTAATGCCCCTACAATATTAATGGAGTTGATGAACGGGTGTTCCAACCTTATCTCAATTCCTTTGTAATAGTGTTCATTGACAACATCTTGTTGTACTCCAAGACTGAGGAGGATCACAATCAGCATGTGAGGATTGTACTCCACAGATTGAGGGAAGAGAAACTTTATGCCAAGTTCTTAAAGTGTGAGTTTTGTCTTGATTATGTGGCATTTGTGGGACACGTGGTGCCCAAGGAGGATATTCGGGTATATTTAGCCAAGATTGAGGCAGTGAGGGGTTGGACCAGACCTAAATCGGTTATTGAGATCCGAAATTTTGTGGCACTTGCAGGCTAATACCAATGATATGTCCAGGGCTTCTCTACCATTGCCTCCCCTTTTACTAGACTGACTCAACAGTGTATGAATTTCTAGTGGTCTGATAAGTGTGAGGAGAGATTTCAAAATCTCAAGACCTTGTTGACTTCAGCTCATGTTTTGACTTTACCCGAGGAGGGTGTGGACTTCACTGTGTACTGTGATGATTTTGAAGTTAGATTAGGTGGTGTTCTTATGTACAAAGGAAAGGTGATTGCCTATGCCTCTATACAATTGAAGACCCATGAAATAAATTACCCTAACCATGATTTAGATTTGGCAGTCGTAATGTTTGTGCTTAAGCTATGGTGACAATATTTGTATAAGATTTATTGTGACGTTTTCACGGACCATTGGATTCTTCAGTACATTGTCAGTTAGAGAGATCTGAACTTGAGACAACATAGATGGCTTGAACTACTGAAGAAATATGACATCACCATCTTGTATCATCCAGGAAAGGTCAATGTGGTGGCCGATGGTTTGAGTATGAAGACTTCTAGTATGGGAAGTCTCACCGCTATTAATGTGGAGTAGAGACCATTGGCTAGATATGTTTAGATGTTAGCCAACGGTGTAGTCCGGTTAAAGATTTATGAGTAAACGGGTGGTTTGATTACTTTTATTCAGGCTCATTTTTCCTTAGTTGAGCAGATTCATGAGCGTCTAGTTGATGACGAGAAGTTGTGTCTCATTCGAGATAAGGTGATGAGAGGATAAGCCGAGGATGTCCTTGATTTTGATGGTGTTTTGCAGATTGGAGGCATGATTTATTTTTCCAAGGTAGGTGAGTTGATCAATCAGATTATTAAGAAGGCCCATTGTTCCCCAAATTTGATCCACCAAGGTGCGACGAAGATGTATCATGACCTGAGCCAGTACTATTGGTGGTGTGGTATAAAGAAGGATATTCCAGATTTTTATTTTGAGGTGTTGGACTTATCAACAGGTCAAGTATGAGCACCAGCAGCCAGGAGGCATATCTTAGAGGATGCCTCTTCCTACTTGAAAGTGGGAGCGCATCACTATGGATTTTATTACTACCTACCGTCGTAGGTGTTTATGACTCCATTTGGGTTATTGTTGATAGGTTGACCAAGTCCACCCATTTCATCCCGGTTAAGGTGAAGTGTACAATAGAGAAGTTACACAAGCTTTATATCAGTCAGACTGTGCTATTACATGGGGTCCTAATTTCTATTAACTATAATTAATATTCCTTGTTCACTTTCCCATTATAGAAGGTATTACACAATGGTTTGGGTACTCGGTTAGATATGAGTACATCATTCCATCATCAGATAGATGGCCATTCTGAGCGGATGATTCAGGTGTTGGAGGACATGCTATGAGATTGTCTATTTGATATTGGTGCAAGGTGGGATTGACATTTGCCTTTAGCTGAGTTTGCCTATAAATATCAGTTATCACTCTAGTATTCAGATGACCCCTTTTGAGGCATTCTATGGCAGACTGTGTAGATCTCCAATTGGATGGTTTAATTTAGCTTATGGATTCACTAGATACAAACTTGCATATAGATGCTATGGAGCAAATTTGTATGATCCAGGGTAGATTATTGACAGCCTAGAGTCGACATAAAAGTTATGTGGATCAGAGAGTTTGAGCCCTAGTTTTCATGGAAGTGATCATATTTTGCTTCAAGTGTCACCCATGAAGGTTTTTATGAGGTTCATAAAGAAGGGGATGTGTATCCCTAGGTTCATTGGACCTTTGAGATTTTGAGTCATGTGGGAGATGTGACCTATAAGTTTGCCTTGCCACCTAGCTTGTCAGTTGTGCATCCTGTGTTTCATGTTTCCATGCTTCAGAAGTACGTACCAGATGAGTCCCATGTACTTTCTCTTGATTAAGTTGAGTTGGGTCCAGACTTATCTTTTGAGGAGGATCCCATAGCCATTTTGTATACGCATGTCCGGAAGCTTAGAACCAAAGAGATTGCTTCAGTGATGGTGTAGTGGAAGCATCCTTCAATCGGTGAGGTGACTTGGGAGATAGAGTCTGATATGCGTGTAAAATATCCTCAGCTCTTTGAGGCTCACGGTACTTTCTTTTGCTTTTATGTTCGAGGATGAACATGGTTTAGTGGTGGATAATGTAATGACCCGGTTTGTCATTTTTGGAAAGTTCCATAATTTACAATATTTACCGACCGATATTGACCCCTAGTCCTCTATGTTTGAGTTTGAAATATTTTCTTTTGAACTTTAAGTTAAAGTTGAGATTTTTGGTATGTTTTGAGTATGTAAGCTTAAGTTGTTAAACGTGGTTTTTGGTGTGTTTTGGAGTTTCGAGTGTTGGAATGGAATTCTGTCAATTCCATCCATCTCGGAATGTAAAATCTAAAATGTGATAGTTTTCGATTTTTGATTTTGAGTTTGTTTTAGGATTAAAGGTCCTAAGTTATAAAATTCTAGAATTTTAGTCTTTGGGTTGACTTTGGTCGACATTCAGAGTTCGGATGCTCGAATCGAAATTCTGAGAATTTCATTGGATTTGGGGGATGATTTTAGGCCTAGATGAGGTCTTGGTGGGTTTTTAAGAGGTCTCGAGAATGAGATATATCCTTCTTTTTTCAAATTCAAAATGTTCATAATTGAGGTTACACAAAATCGGAGCATCTTTTTTAGGCGGTAAGTTAGTTTCTTGTGGTTTTCACGGATATCGGGTCAAAGAGACCTCTGATTCATGATTTGACGGTTCCATTGAGTTTGGAATGCCAAGTATAATTGATTTCCATATGTGGTTTGTGTGTACTAGGTTCCAAATGAATCCCGAGGGTTCTTTTGATTTTTAAAGTGTTGGCTGATTTTCTAATGTATGTATTCTGGTGCAATCCGCTTTTACGAGAGGTGGCTCACTTTTGCAAGGTTTGTTTCCATTTTGGGAAGGGTCAACCCCTGTTAACCTTCGTATTTGCAATGAAATCTTCTCTTAAGAGTCATTTGCTTTAGCGAAGGCCGTTCGCTTTTCCGATGCCCATGTTTTTAGAGGGTTCACTTAAGAGAACCCCTACTGGATTTAGTGATATCAGAGGGAGTTTTTGACTTGCCATTATCGGGGTTTATTCCATTTAATCATTTTTAAGATTTGGGAGCTTTGGGGTGCCAATTTCGACAAGATTTTTGAGGAAAAACTTTTGTGTAACAATTCTTAACTGTAAATCTTCAATTATCCATTATTATTTATGGATTTATGTGTTCAAATCAGGCTTTTGAAATGACAAATTTGGGGTTATCTTCTAGAACCCAAGAACCTAGTAAAATGATGAATTTGAAGTGGTTTTTGTTCCATTTTTGAAATAGTTTCACTAATAAGTTCCTAAAGCCTTAAACATCATATTCAGGTATTGTTTTCTGGATTCAAACCTGCATTTTGAAATTGGATTTTGAGTTAATTGACCCATTTCTCTATGTAATTGATTAAGGAATTGTTGTTTCCAATGAGTGATTGTGACACTACTACAAAACATGCTTTTGGCGGCAATTATTAATTGCCGCTAATTAATTCTTTAAGCTGAATTATTAGCACCTTATGAACAATAGCCGCTAAATGATATCTTTTTAGTGGCAATAAAAATATTTTGTCACTAATTAAAACACAACTTTCACCTTTTTATTTTTCCCTCTAAATTATTCTACTACAATTAACTATTCCATCCAATTATATCAATAAGAAAATTATTTTCATTTAAAAAAAAAAGAAACCCTATTCAACTTAACCTTCAGATCCTTTCCGCTTAGTTCTCTCCCCTCACTCATTGCTTGAGAAAAGAAATTCACAGGTAAGCTACCATCTCTGCTTTTTACGGTCTCTTTCTCTTTAAGGTTTCAAAATCATACAAATTTCTATTTTCAAATTATAGAATTTTGCATTACTGATTGTATTTTCGGTCAAGTTTTGTTAATTAATCGAACAAGAACTGATTTTGGGTTCCTTTGAAGTTTGAAGATTTCTTAATTTATGTTTTCTTGTAGCTTTTACAAAATTCATCTTATTCTTAACTTTCAGGTACTCAAATAGTTGAGGGGATTTGTAATATTTTTGGAGTCATTTTTTTTCTATAGGTTAGTTTCAATATATTCAACTCTCGTTATTTTTTGAATGTTTTTTTATCGTAATTGATGAATATCAATATTTTTACTAGAATCGTTAACATTAGGGGCACTATATTATTGAATTTTTGATAGTTACTTGAAAACATGAATATAAATTCAGTTGGAAATGTCAATTAAAATGCCAAATTATTTTAAAAGTATTGGTGATATTGATTTGTATGTTAGACTTGAGGATTTTATTAGATTGAAACTCAATTTCTTCTCGATTTTGTGATTAAAATGAAGGAGAAAATTTTATTTTGAATTAAGAACATGTTTTAAGGGTTAAAATTCATTAAAAAATTCATTGAGGTTGAAGAAAAGAAACTGGATTAAATTTGAGTTGAAGGTTTAGAATATATCTAGGTTTTTCGAACTTATTTTAGGAAAAGTGTTTATGAAAGTTAGCTATAGTTCTATCTAGTTTCTATTACTGTTTTGGAATTTCTCTTAAGTAGTGTTATTAAACGTGAGTGTTTCGTCATTTAAAGTGAGAAGCGAAGAGAATTCTATATCGTTTTGCAGTGAGGTGAGGCTATGAGAAAAAGTTAACGCTTCAATCTTTGAAGCGACAAAAACATCTCTTCACTACTACAACAATCTTAACAGTGATTAAGATTTCGTAAAAATACTTCGTGTCTTCATTCCAAAGATTTCCCTTTGTTTCGCTTCTCTTGCTGTGATACTCTTCCAAGTGACTGTAAGGTATGCTTTCAACTCTTCCTCTTCTTTTCTCTTTATCTATTCTTCTTTACTTTGTTTCTCTGATGTGACTCTGCTGCGAGCTTGTTGCCACAGTCCTTTTTTAACTTGTATTCTGTCATTTCTCTATTTTTTCATCTCTTCTTCTTGATGGAGTTTTTACAAGGAACCTATGGCCTGAGATACATTATTGAGACTAGAAGTGAGTTTTAAAATTAAATAATGTACAATGAACTGAATATTAAAAGAACATTGTTTTAGAAAACTGGATTGAAAGTGAGTTGAAAATTTAGAATATAACTCATTGGCTCAAATTTGTTTCATGAAAAGTGTACATGGTTGCTTAGCTACACTTCTATTCAGTTTTTATTACAAGTTTGGGCTAACTCTTGAGCAGTGTTCTTAAAAGGGACCATTTCGTCGCTTAAAGTGAGAAGCAAAGCTAAGTTGTGTCTTCTCTGTTATGCTCAATTTTTTTGTCCATATTCGTCAATTTTCCTATAACTTTTTTCACTGTTCTATCTCTGATTTTCTTCTTGTCTTTTTTTTTTTTTTTTTTCTGTTTATCGCTCTCCAAAACACTGCTCTTGAGGATGTTTTGTGTTGTACTTTTTAGGTGTTTGACAAGTTTTAGTAGTAATTTTGAACTAAACCATCAATGAGTGAGTAAATATCATTCCAGTGATGTTGTGCTAATCCATAACTGATGTTGTGTTATATTTACTTTACTTTACTCATTTCTCTTATACTCATTTATATATATGAATCCATCAGGTTGGTTTTTGACTATTTATTTTCAGTTTATAGGTTTTTACCACAAATCACTATAGAAAGATGGTTCACTCTTTTTTGTTTTTTTTTAAAATTCTCTACATGTCCTGTAGTTTTTCCATACGAAACAGGCAACTTGGCTTACTTTTAGTGAATTATTGATTTTCCTTTTTGTTCGTGTTTTTATATTAACCATGGCAGCAACTATAGACATATACAACAGTAGTAGCAGTAACAACGATTTAGTTCTCAGATCCTTTAAGAGAAGAACTCGTGAAAACACTTGCACAGTTGAACCCTTTATGAAAAGTGCTTCTTGTTCTTGTTTTGCTTCTTCTCCATCTCCATATTCTTCTTATTCTTTTTCTTTCAATCCTTATAGTGAGCTCAATTTGTATACTGATGTATGCACCATCACATCAGTGTATACCCAAATGGTGAAAATTTGTGCGTTTCGCTTCATGCTTCTCGCTTCGATGAAGTTAGCCTTTATCACTTTTTTTTGTTTCTCACTCTACAAAATACTTCTCTTGAGGAAGTTGTGTGTAGTTTTTAGGTTTTTGACAAGTTTTGATAGTAATTTGAACTAAACCATCAAATTGTATGAGTAAACACCGTCACGGTGATGTTATGCTAATCAGAAACTAAGTTATTAACAACCAGTTTCTCTACTTGAATTGTGAGCTAAATTAAGCTATTTCTTCATCAAGCTAATATTATTCTATTTTACTTTAGTTTACTCATTTTCTATTATACTCATTTACTCATATGAATCCCCCAGGATGGTTTTGATTGTTGATTTTCATTTTATAGGTCTTATCACAAATCACTTTGTAGAATGCTTGTTAAGTCTTTTTTGTTCAGAGATAAAAATCTCTACTTATTTTGTAGTTTGGAAACAACTCAACAAGAAACTATCTTACTTAATTTTGTTAATGTTGTTCTTTTTTTTGTGTTTTTTATATTAACAATAGCAGCTATAGACATATAAAACAACATAAGCAATAACAATAGTTACGTTTTCTCAAATCCTTTAAGACAAGAACTCATGAAAGCACTTGAACCTTTTATGAAAGGTTCTTATTGTTCTTTTGTAGAGACACAACTATACCTAAAAAGAGCTTAAGACACAATTCAAGGGAGTTTCTTGATTATTTTTTAGATTTCCTTCTTCTGAAGCTTGCCATGCATGCTTTTTCCGTCAGATAACTTCCTCTGGTAGTGTTGGGGAGCTGTAAATGACTGTTGAATTGCTATATAATGCTATGAGCTTTCAAGTTTTAATATACTTCCGTCCACTGTTCTTGAATGCTATATAATGCTATGAGCTTTCAAGTTTTAATGATTTGCTTGGTCAAGATAGCTTGTTTAGCTCCAGGTGGGATTGAAAATATTTATGTATAGCTACGGTAAGTATTCAATGTTAAAAATCAGTAGCATTATCAGGTGGTTTTATATGTGTATTCCGTGGTGAATATGATAAACAAGACAGTGAGTTAGTTTATGTCTTAGCAACTCATCATTCCATTGCCCCTCTTCTAAAAAATAATTCACTTCTTCGATTTTGTCATCTCTTTGATTTGAAAATGGAAGATTCTTACTTGTAATTTTTCAGATTAGTCACACTACTTGCAATATTTCTATACTTTGGATTTCATCTATTGAAACATTTTCTTTTTTATTTCAGGTTATACAATTTGAAGTTCGCAAATTTCATATGTGGGTGATTTCAAAGACATTATTCGAAGAAGAGTAACAAAATAGCTATGGGAATTAATCCTCAACAAAGTGTTGGTAATGTTACACTTCGCAAGAATATTTTGTAGCTACCTCCTGTATCTTTTTTCCCCTGCTAAATAATGGTTTATTTGCTGTGAATGATAATAATATCTGGAATGGAAGTTTTAAAATATATATTTCTCGTGTCTGATAAAACTTTATTGCATTAAGAGACAATGAATATTCAAGGATTAGTTGATTGTTTAATGAAAATCGGGTCTATCTTTAAGATTACCTTATTAGTTTATGGATGAAATAAGAAAGCATGCAAATTTATGTACAGGCTTTTCCTTTTTATTCTTTGTTCTGTCTTTATGAATTTCACTTCCTATTACTGGAGAAAGAGTAGTTGCGTGGACCTCAAGGAACTGTGATAATTTTTGTCTAGAAATGCCATAAAGGAAACTTCATTAGTTAGTGGTAGAATAAAATTGTTGTGAGTATCTCTTTATCTTTTCTTTTGGTTTGGAGCATTTTGAGAATCTGTGGAGAAACTGTTTGTGCCTTTTCATTGTGGATTTATCTGTCTCTCTTCAGCCATAGTTTGCTGTGATAGTTTTTTCGTTTACCCTAATGTGATTAAATATCTTATCATTGAGTTCTGAATTTTGTCTTTCATCCGTTTTGAACTTCTTTCAACTTGAATGTCTTTTCAGGTAACGTCTTTCTTAAACATGGGTCTAAACTGTGCCTAATTCCCCGAGATAGGGTTGGTGCTTCATGAATCTCAGCCTGAATGTTTAGCTCTACATTTCATCTACCTAGGACTTATGGGATATTCCGTCCCAAATGAGTAGCACATTATGTTTAGATGTCCTCATTTTTTAATGTTGTAATTCTAAGTATAGTTTGAATATTAGATTCAAATAAAATGGTTATGCTATTACTATTATCCAGCCTTCCTTTTCCTATTTCTGCAATTTTCTTTTGGCTAAAGAATTTGTCCAGTTTCTGAGTACTTAGTAAACTTTTTCTTCTTTTGCCATTTGGTATCTGAATGGTTGGTGGCACAAAATGAAAATGGAAGATTCTTAATGGTAATTTTTCAGATTAGTCACACTACTTGCAATATTTCTATACTTTGGATTTCATCTATTGACAAGGGCTAGCAAGGGGACAGGGACGGGGACTGGGGGACGGGACGGGATGGGGGACGACGCTGGCAGGATTTGGCCGGGACCGGGATTAGGGGGACCGGGATTAGGGGGACCGGGATTGGGGGGACAAAAATACGTCCCATCCTGTCCCACTATATATATGGGATGGGACAGGGTTTTGCGGGACAGAATGTGGGCTTTTTTATTTTTTATATACTTATTTATTTGTATTGAAATTATATGTTATTGAATAACATTTTTTAGTTTATTTGGTTTTCAATAACATTTTTAGCTGATAAATAATGCTTAAGTTTTCAAATTTCAAATTTCAAATTCAACTTTCAAATTTCAAATTTGGCAACATCAAATTTGTATTTTAAATATTTTAAAGTAGTTTAAACTTGAAATTTCAAATGTCAAATTTTGATTTTAATATTAAGTATTTTAAAGTTAGTTTAGTATATATGTAAATATGTATGTATATATTAAAATTAAAATGCAAGACACTAGTTGTATAAAAAAGGCTTGAATAAAGCCTTCAAATTTATTCAATAAAATCTAATTGCAACTTAGAAGTTACAATTTATAAATATTAGTGGAGTAACTAATCTACGCAGCCACCTTCTAGGAAGGGTTCTGTTTCAATAAGTTCTCATATGTAAAACTAATATTTGTTACAAATATTAGATGAGTAACTAATTTACGCAGCCAACTTCTATGAAGGGTTCTGTTTCAATTAGTTCTCGGATGTAATCTAATATCTGTGTTCTCCTTTAAAATCCAATTCTAATTGTCGAATCATATCGATGGTGAAATCCTCCGGTCTTGGTCAACTTTCTAGAAACTCTTGTGACTCTAATTCATCGTGACTTGATTCAATTATTGCTTTAACCCAAGCTCCTTGTCTGTAACTTACCTTTGGCAAATTATAATTCCTCCTCTCGGCGTTGACCCATTCTCTAAATAAAACTGATGTTTCCAAACTTTCTTCCACCAATGAATGTCTATGATCGCCAATTTGAAACATTGTCGCACTAAAAGCATCCTCTGATGTAACTGATGAAGCTTAAATAGCTAGAACATCACGAGCCATTTTGCTCAAAATTGGAAATGCAACGCTCCGCCTCCTCCACCATGCTAATAAATCTTCATTGTCATCTTTATCTTCCACTGTTTCTAAATATTGATTAAGATATTCTTCAAAATCATCAGTGTTAGTAGAATTAAGACCAAGAAAACCTCGCATATAACTTGAAATTCGAACTTTACTCTGAGGATTAGAAGTTTGATCAACTTCTCCTTGAGTATTTCCTGTAGTTCCATATTTTTCATACAAATTTTTTCCTTCTACTTTTATGCTAGACTTACAAATTTCACAAGTTGAAATTTCTTCTGGTAAAATTTTTCAAGTATCATAAAAAGTGTCAACAAGTCCCTGCACACCTCGTAATTTATAGTCAGGATGAAGTAAAGTTGCAGTTAAATAAATTTGAGGAATAGGAAAAAAAAAAATTAAAATTTTTCAATCATACCTTCAATTGCAACTCTAAATTTTTCAATTTATTTGTATTTAGAAAATTGAATTGAAATAGCACAAATATTTATTAATACTGATGAAATAGTAGGATAATAAATTCTAGAAAACATGGTTGTAGCATCATAAAAAAGTCTTAAAAATTCTAATAGTTCATTAGTTTCTTCCCAATCTTCTTCATAAATTCTATCTAATGTGTCAGCATTATGAGCATTAAACACCATTTGTATGAGTCCTTTATATTCGTAATCAACTGAAAGCATTTCGTAAAAAGAATTCCATCTTGTTTTAATATGTCTTGGAATTTTTCTTGGTGGCAAATCACATAGTACACAACGCTCATTAAATTCCCTAATTCTAGCAGCTCTATGAGCATACAAAATTCAGGCAACATCATATTCAATTTTCATACAACCACAATCAAATAATGAAATACCATCTTGTACAACTAAATTTAATACACGTGCAACACATCTAACATGAAAAATATTAACATCAATTGGACATAATCTAACTTTTAACATACTAGCAACATTTGTATTGTTAGATGCATTATCTAATGCGACAACCATTACTTTATCTATAAGCATGTAATAATCTAGAACACTCAAAATATTTGTAGCTAAATATGCACTAGATTTTTTCTGTACACATTCTTTATAACTTAAGATTCGTTTTTGCAAATTCCAGTTATGATCAATCCAATGTGCTGTAACAATTAAATAATCATGTCCATTAACACTACGACCCATGTCCGAAGTTATAAACACTCTACAATCTAATATGATAAATATACAACGAAGATATTGACAATGTTTACTTTGATAGACAAAAACATCAGATTTAACAGTATTTCTTGAAAAGCTTCTATAAGTAGGATTATAAGTTTGTTGAATATATTCAATAAAATCGGGATGTGAAGGAAAACTATAAGGAAAACCACAAACATAAACTATTTTAGCTAAATTTTCGCGATATCTTTCCTTATTATATTTACGTTGTGTTAGTGGACCACTGGGGTTAGAAGGATCGAATGTTCCTTGAACCATGTTAGAAGCCCCTACCGGTTCATTAACATTAATATCCAAATCATTAACTGGAATTCCTTTTTTTCTATTGAATTAGCACACAAGATAACAAATGTCTATTTAACCCTCCCGTCCCACCTTGACCTCCACCTTTGTTTATGTTTAAAAGGTTGCTTACACTTATTACAAATAGCAATAGAGTTTTCCTAATCTAAAGGCATAAATTGCCACAGAACAAAAGTTTTAGGGCGTTGATACTTCACCTTCTCCCTTGTAGGAGGTATAAGGGGTGGGCGTCCACAATTTTGCTCTGTTGAATTTGTAGTTTCATTTGGAACTTCTGTCACCGGACTAGTAGGTGTATCTTCAAATTCCTCTTCTCCCGAACGAACTTCTACTTCTTCACCTGAATTTTCATCAAGATAAGGATTAATATTACCATAAATTCTTTCTAAAATTTCATGATCGAGTTGAACATTTGAATCAATATCATAAGAAGTATCATCAACATAAGTAGAATCATTTGTATTAAATCTAACTCTAGACATTGATTTAGAAGAAGTACCACCACATTTACTCTTATTTTTTTCCTTAGTACTTTTTTTATTAAAATTAAATAATTTACTACTGCCACTTGGTTCTTTCTCTTTTCCTTTACCAGTATCTTTTTTGCTAGAACTCATATTTAATTATATGTAAAGTGTAATATAAAAATAATAATAATACAAAAATTAATGACGAAAAATAAAATATAAATATTATGAAACGAATGTACCAAACATCTGCGTTAATAGCAGACGTTATAACCTATTCTTGAAGCTTGTAGTTTGTTGTAACTTGTAATTTGGAACTCCAATACTTGATAGAAAATATGAGAATTATATATATTATGATATACTATGAAACTTTATAATTGAAATATATGTATTATGATATAATATGAGACATAAATGGAATAAAAATTGAGGCTTAAGATTGAGAGGATATAAAAAATAGATGAGAGAATAGATGATTTTGTAAGAAATAATAAGGGATAGAGGGGTATTTATAATATTAAAAATGGTTTAAAGTGTATTTATGATAACTTGAGGGTTTAAATTAAAGTATTAAAAGTAGGGGGTGGTAGGGGGTGTTCGGGAAGTGAAAAAGGTGAATAAATTCGTTAGGGGGGTCCACTAGCCGTTGCCCGAATGGTCCCCAATGGATATAATTTTTAAAAAAAAATAGGGGATCCCAGGAAACCGGCCGGTTCAGCGGGGTCGGGACCGGGACCAAAGGGTGAACCGGTCCCCTATCCCGAAGTCCCTTCAGCCCGTGAAAATTGACGGGATCGGGTCCGGCGAGCCGGTTCTCGAACCGGACGCGTGTCGGGGCGGGCCGACTCGGTCCCCCTGCCAGTCCTACTATTGACACATTTCTTTTTTATTTCAGGTTATACAATTTGAAGTTCGCAAATTTCATATGTGGGTGATTTCAAAGACATTATCCGAAGAAGAGTAGCAAAACTTATTTGAAGACATTATTCAATAGTTTGAACAATATAAGTTTATTTTTAAAAGTTGTTACTGTTTATTTTGGATCAGTACTACCTTTTGTTTGTCTAGATTTAAAGACATATATTCTATTTTATGGATTAATACTAATATATATGTTTTCACCATTAGTGAAAATTATTGTTACTGTGAGCTCTCTGTTGCGATAATGTTTGTTGGATTTTTATATATACATTTTATCGATAAATGTAGTAGATATTATTAATGGAGGCTAAACAATCTCCGTTAAATGTTATGATATTTAGTGGCAATTCAATGGAAATTATTAGCCATAAAATGGATGCTAAAGAGGCAAACTAAGACATTTTTAGAAGGGATATTATATCCATTACTCACCATTAAAATTATCGTTAAAACTAATACCTTTTAGCAACTATTTATTTTGATTTATCGACTAAAACAATGGACGCTAAAGGACCACGGATAGCCGATCTGAATTACCTTTAATATCCAACATAATTGCCGCAAACAATCGCAATTAAAACTACTACCTTTTAGTGGCTATTTATTTAGATTTATCGATTAAATAAATGGACGCTAATAGACCATAGTCGGTCGATATGAATTACCTTTAGAAGCCAACACAATTGCCGCAAACAATTGACATTAAAAGTACTACCTTTTAGCAACTATTTATTTAGATTTATTGACTAAAACAATGGACGCTAAAAGACAATAGTTAGACAGTATGAATTACCTTTAGCAGCCAACATAATTACCTCAATCAATTGCCGTAAAAGCTAATGGTCTGTAGCGGCAATTCATGCTACCCTTTACTAGCATATCCCACAATGGTCGCAAAAGCCTTTGCCGACCCCAACATTGCCGGCTAATGTTCATTGGCCGGTATAGAGTATCGTGGAAAATATTATTGCCACTAAATCCATATTTTATTGCCGCTAAAGGGCCTTTTTGCAGTAGTGTGAATACTTGATTATTATAGAATTTGCGGCTTTGGAAGTGATTCGGAAAGGCAAGACTCAACTCTTGGAGTGATTGTTGATTTATTGGGTACCGTATTATTGGTACTTATCTCTTGCTTTTAAACTTGTGTAGGTTCCAGTCCTAGACCCGTGTGATCTCTTTCTCCTTCTTGTGATTTCGAGGCTTGTTGAGGAATTGAAGAGGTATTCTTCTTGTCTTTTCGGCGGGCCCTCTTTTTCCTTTTTTTTATTCTTTGTTCTATTTATGAAAGAGAGACTAACACTTGTACTTATTTCTAAATTCTGCACTATATGTATTTAGTGGCTTGTACACGTGACAACCAGATGTTGGGGTATTGTTTTAATGAATAAGTTTTCTGCCTTTGTCTTGTTCTTTATTTTTATTTTTTGCATTTCTTTCATTTTCGTTGGATTGAGGCTCACTTGTCTTGGTGTGAATAGACAAGTGTCATCACGTCCGTGTTTGGATTGTGGAAATTTCATGGCCTCCTTAAACGGCTAGGCCACTTCCCCTAAACGGGCAAGTGGACCCTTTCACGAGCAGTTTAGGCTTCCATGGAATGTCCATGTTCGGTTTTAGGCCTTTGTATCTGCCGTTAACCCACTTTAACCTTTTCAAAGTCCAAGTTGTTACAATTTCTCCCCCTTGGGAACATTCTTCCTCGAATAGAACTCAAGCTAGCACGAAGAGAGTATGGGAGAAACGAACAACCCAACATGAATGCAATTTCATCAAAATGCACATATCCAAGGAGGAAAAGTGATTCCAAGCTAAACATACTCAAAACACTACATGCATACATGCATGCATATGGAAACATGAGAATGACTAAGACACATGAAACCGAAAGAATGAACCATGAGGATCTAAGTACCTCAAGCTAGAGTAGGATCAGAGTGAATGAGATGAGGATATCGGGACATCATATCGTCGTTGTCCTCCAAAGTAGCACCCTCAACCATTTGATTCCTCCACAACACCTGTACAGATGCAACATCCTTATTCCTCAACTTTTGAACTTGGCTGTCCAAAATCTCAATCAAAACTTCTTCATACGAAAAGCTTTCCTTTATACGAAGATTCTCTTATGGTACAATAGATGTCAGATCTCCAACACACTTTTTACCTCAAGATAGAGTAGGATCAGAGGGAATGGGATGAGGATATCGGGACATCATATCTTCGTTGTCCTCCAAAGTAGCACCCTCAACCATTTGATTTTTCCACAACACCTTTACAGATGCAACATCCTTATTCCTCAACTTTTGAACTTGGCTGTCCAAAATCTCAATTGAAACTTCTTCATACGAAAGGATTTCCTTTATACGAAGATTCTCTTATGGTACAATAGATGTCAGATCTCCAACACACTTTTTTAACAAAGAACGAGGGAAAACCAGATGTACTAATGCTAAATAATTAGGCAAATCAAGTACATAAGAAACTTTGCCAATACATCTCTGTCACGACCCAAGGGTACCCCCTAGATGTAACAAGGCGTATAAGACCTTGACTGATGTCATACAAGAAACTTAGCATATCATAACATAAAGTAATAGAAATAAGAAGGAAATTTAAAACTTTTCAATAAAATCAAAGTCTTTTATAAAACGAGCGGAAGTCTAACACAACTATCTCAAACCATCTAAACAACATGAATAAAGTCTTAGGTCACAACCCATACAATAGTCCAAGACATAAGGGAAAAACATAAAGGAAAGTGGTGATCACATCCTCGAACACAATGAGGACTCACCAAAACTTCACTCCTTTGATCAACAACGAAGCTAGCCACGAGTGTGGGAATGAATGTCGCCGGACCTTACATTTGATAAGAATGTAGGCAAGAGTATGTGTTAGTATAGTCAAGTACTAAATATGATGGCTAGCATAAACAACATAACATAAGCATTAGTCAACATAAGACATAAGGCATAAACATAATCAAGACATAATAAGCATCATAATGAAAGAGGAATACTCCCTTAAGTAACCTAACTTATCCTTAGGCAATACTTAGGTCATCCGGCTCTAGTCAAGCTTACATCATGGAAGACATATCTAGAAACACTCCAAGTCAATCAAATTCATAACATAATGACATTAGTCATACTTACTTTTAAAGACATAGGGATTTGCCTCAATGCCTAGTTAATAAAGCCTGATGGGTATTCGTCTCTTGCCTTACTTTTAGATCGTGGGTAGTAGCCTCTACAATCTCCTCATATGATAAGGGTACTCACCTCCTCATCATTTCGTAAGGAGCATGGGCACTCGCCTCCATGTCCATTCATCATAGTAAAAACGTGGGGACTCACCTTTTGCTTAATTCTAAGGAGTATGGGAAATCACCTCATATCCTTAAATATGGAGGTCAAGGGTAATCGCCTCTAGCCTCATCATTCATTAAGCATTTTAGTCTAGATTCATTTTAGGTGAACAATCCTTTCAACCTAGAATCATTCATGCGAGTAAAGCTTTCACATTCATTCAATCATGCTTATCAATTCAATATGGGAAGTATCCCTTCCACATCATAACATCAATCAATCAACAATTCATAGTCTAGGCTTTACTCTCAAAGCACTACATCTCATGATCATCATCTATTCTTTACTCTCAAACAATTAACTTCATATTCTTCATACATGCTTCAATCTTAAGCAATTCTAGTCATAATTCATCAATCCTATAAGGAGATATCTAACCCACAAAGTTTCCCTCACATGGCATCAAACCCAACATATCAATTCTACCCTAACATCACAGGATAGGCATGGATACATGTAAATTCCTCCTAAATACATGCAATTCTATAAATTCAATCATAAACAATCATAATCCACTCAATTAGATCAATATTCATCATAACCCACAACATTGGAAGAGGCCCTAACTAGAATTGGGGATTTAGACTTCACAATTGGGGAATTCTAGGGGACTTCATGGGAGAAAGGATCCCATGGATGAAAATCATACCTTAGTCACAAAGCCCAAAAAAGCTTGAAGATTGGGAGACTTGATCTTAACCTCGCTTCAATCTCCTCCTTCTTCTTCCACCTTCTAGAGAGAGAATATTTGAGAGGGTATTTGCGGTTTTCTTTTGGGATTTGAGAGAATGACTTAATTGAGTGAGTTTAGGGGTCTAAAATCCTTATATAGGTGGTCTAGGTCTAGGCAAAATGACACCACTTCAATCTAATTAAAACCGGAAAAGACCAATATGCCCCTAAAAATAATTGCCAGTTACGAATAACGTACCCCCGATCGACACACCGTCGATGGACCTATGATCCGTCCTGGTGGTCCGTCACTAAGTTAAGTGAGTTTTGGCCAACGACGGTTGCTGGAACACTAGGGCATCGATGGACCTATGGTATGTGGGTCCCGTCATCACCCTGGCCTGGGGTTTTCCTAAGGTGCCCAACCATTAACCCATCTACGGTTTGTGGTCGCAACCACGGTCCGTGGTTGGCAACCGATGGTCAGCACCTGAAGTTTTCCCAAAAGTTGCTATCTGCTTCATTTCGAATCTGAGGTGTTACACTATCTCCCCCTTGGGATCATTCCGCCTCGAATGAGATTCTAGGCACATTTCTAAACCAAAAAACTCAAGACTAGCAGCCTTTCATTCATGCAACTCATCTATTTGCACACAAATAAAGAGGAAACATCAACTCCCATATCAACATACTCAATGCACCACAACGGAGTAGGAACTTCATCTAACAACCCAATGTTCATGATATTTTCAGATTTCTTACACTTATGGAGGAACTACCTTCTCCAAAATTAAAATCAATGCTCAACACAATCTCATGGAGCATAATTGCAATTTATACACAAAGCACATATTCAAGAGGGAAATCTCCACTCCAAGTCGAGGAATGTTCTCCAACTCATACTCAACACCCAACAACATGAGGAAAATAATGTACATAAGTCATTTCTTTCAAAACTTTGCCAAACTTAAGCTTTTTCATGAACATGCATATCAAAGAAATTATGGAAACACATAAAACCACATGACTTCAAACAAAATCTAATCAAGAAGAACGCATTACCTCAAGCTAGAATAGGAGGAAAAGATGAGGCTATCAGGACATCATATCGGCCTCGGTCTTCCAAGTAGCACCCTCAACTAGATGGTTTCTCCACAACACTTTTACGGAGGCATCCTCTTTGTTCCTCAATTTCTTAACTTGCCGGTCTAAGATCTCAACCGGAACTTCTTCATAAGAAAGGTTCTATTTCACTTCCAACCCTTTTAGGGAAACTATAGATGTCGGATCTCCAACACACTTTTTCAACATAGAGACATGGAGAACCGGATGTACCAATGCCAACTCATTCAGCAAATCAAGTTCATATGCAACCTTATCAACACGCCTCAAAATTTAATATGGGCCTACAAAATGGGGACATAGCTTCCATTTTTTCTGAAACCTCATTACACCCTTCATGGGTAAGATTTTCAAGTAAACCCAATCAAGCATATCAAATTCAAGGTCTCTCCTTCTAACATCCGTGATATACCATGAGTTTATGGTATTTTTAATACATTTCACTTAAGAGTTGTGTGTGTCTAGGGCCTTTTTGTATTGGTTTTTATGTGTTTTTATCATGTTTTGTAGGAAGGATGTTTAGGCATGGAAGTTAAGAGATAGCTAAAAGAAATTAAGAAAAGGGCATCTACTAAGGTGATCTACGGACCGTAGGTCCATTGACGCTCCGTAGATGGTGATCATAGATCAGCAGGGCAAGGCATGGAAGGATAATCAAGGAATCTGACCAAGTGTGGAACCACGGTGATCTACGGTCCGTACTGCTGAACCGTAGAATGTGACTGCGAGGGTTCCAATACCAAATTTTTGGATAATTACAAGTATGTAGCTACAGAGAGGGACCGATGGACCGTAGATCGATCTATGGTCCATACTGGTGGTTCGTCATTTCCTTCAGAGAAGCTGATTTTTGGAAGCTATAATATTTCTAAGTCCTGGCTGACGGAAGGGACTCACGAACCGTAGATCCATTGACGGTCCGTGAGTCAGTCTCATGGAATGAAGACGCGTGCCTGAACAAACTTTCCTTATTTTGTTTCCCTTTTAATTTAGGACTTATTTTCTATAAATAGGGTATGTAAACCTCGTTTTTGGGGGTTAGACTTTATTATTTTAATTCTAGTGTTTTGCTTTGGAGATTAACTTGCAACTTGAGCTCTCTTGATTAGCTCTAGTTTGGAGTGCATAGAAACGGTTTTGCTTAGGAGCATTTCCACCCGAGCCACTTGGACCGGATGAAGGGTAGGGTTGAGCCCTATGACGAGTGTCTCCCTCATTTCTAGTAACCGAAGGGCAATGCCTTATTTTATGATCCATTTTTCCACACCTGAAGCAAGCATTAGAGCACACTAGACACTTCCCTTCATGGTTTCTCCCACATTTAGCACAAGTATACACCAAAGACTTGCCCCAAAAACTTTTGCCAGAACCTTGGACGACCCCGTCCACTGGACCTAGAATGTCCAAAGTTTCCATCATCCACTCTAGCCCTTTTTACCTCCTTAGATCTTTCCTTGAGATTTTCCTCTTCTATTTATTCGGCGTGCACCATATGGCGAGAAATGTCCATGTCATGGACAAGCATAGTGGTGCGGCACTCTTTGACTACCATGTCGGACACACTCGATACAAACTTACTCATCTTGGCCCTACGATCCACCACAATAGAAGGAGCATACTTGGATAGTTGAGTGAACCTCAGAGCGTATTCCCTTACACTCATATTTCCATGCCTAAGGTTGATGAACTCAAGTACCATGGCCTCTCACATCTCAAGAGGGAAGAATCTATCAAGAAATGCACTTATGAACCTTTCCTATTTTATGGGACCCGCTTTCACCGGCCTTGCCTCTTTCCACTGATTGAAAAAAATAGGAGCAACCCCTTTGAGTTGGTAAGCATCTAGTTCCTCCTTCTTCACCGGAGTCACACCCATAATAGAAAGTACCTTATAGACTCATCCATAAACTCTTGAGGAACTTCCTCAACTTTGGAGCCATAAAATCCTGGAGGGGTCATCCTTGTGAAGTCCCTCACTTTTGACACCGCCGTACCCACATTTAGGTTTACGGGAGAAACCACCTCCCTATTGTCTTGAGATGTCACGGCTTGAGCCAACACTTAGAAACCCAACCTAAACTCCACATTTGTTACATTTTTAAGTAATGGGTCAATCGGAGTTTGAGGAGGATCTTGGCGAGGAACCTCTTGATTAACATTGTCTCCCTCTGTCCTTCTAGCATTAGCCCTTATAGTATTCATATCCTGAAAACCATCGGGTCAGGATTTAGAGAAAGACCTTGTAGAGTTAGACTCCATGGCACGACTTAGAGATGTGAGAAGTGAAGTTTCCTAACATCTAATAGCCTCTCATTCATAAACGTTGTGCGCTTCACACTTATGAACAAGACTCTACTAGACGTGGTTTGAGACATCCTAGAACCATTCTAAACCTTGTGCTTTGATTACCAAGTTTGTCATGACCCAGGGGTACCCCCTAGATGTAAAAAGGAGTATAAGACCCTGAGTGGCCTCATACAAGCCACTTAGCATATCATAACATAAAGTAATAGAAATGAGAGGGAAATTTAAAGCTTTTCAGTACAATCAATGCCTTTTATAAAATGAGCGGAAGTCTAACACAAAAGTCTCAAACCATATACACAACATGAATAAAGTGTTGGGTCACAACCCATACAATAGACCAAGACATAAAGAAAAAGATAAGGAAAGTGGTGATAACATCCTCGAACACAATGTGAAATACCCAAAACTTTACTCCTTTGATAAAAAATGAAGCTAGCCACGACTGTGAGAATCAATGTCATCGGACCCTACATTTGATAAGAATGTAGGCAAGAGTATGTGTTAGTACAATCAAGTACTAAATATGAAGGTTAGCATAAACAACATAACATAAGCATTAGTCAACATAAGACATAAGGAATAAGTATAATTAAGAGATAATAAGCATCATAATGAAAGAGGTAGACTCCCTTAAGTAACATCACTTATCCTTAGCCAAGACTTAGGTCAACCTTCTCTAGTCAAGCTTATATCATGGAAGGCATATCTAGCAACACTCCAAGTTAATCAACTTCATAACATAATCACATTAGTCATACTTACATTTAAAGACATGGGGATTCGCCTCAATACCTAATTCATAAAGCCTAATGGGTATTCGCCTCTTGCCTTACTTAATTTTAAATCACGGGTACTCACCTCAATAATGTCATCATATGATGCGGGTACTCGCCTCCACATCATATCTTAAGGAGCATGGGTAGTCGCCTCCATGTCCATTCATTATAGTAAGAATGTGGGGACTCACCTCTTGTTCAATTCTAAGGAGTATGGGAAATCACCTCATATCCTTACATATGGAGGTCAAGGTTAATCGCCTCTAGCCTCATCATTCATTAAGCATTTTAGTCTAGATTCATTTTAGGTGAGCAATCCTTTCAACCTAGAATCATTCATGTGAGTAATCCTTTCACATTCATTTAATCATGCTTATCAATTCAATATGGGAAGTATCCCTTCCACATCATAACACCAATCAGTCAACAATTCATAGTCTAGGCTTTACTCTCAAAGAACGATATCTCATGATTATCATCTATGCTTTACTCTCAAGCAATTAACTTCATATTTTTCATATATTATTCAATCTTAAGAAATTCTAGTCATAATTCATCAATCCTATAAGGAGATATCTAACCCATAGAGTTTCCCTCACATGGCATCAAACCCAACTTATCAATTTTACCCTAACATCACATGGTAGGTATGGATACATGTAAATTCCTCCTACATACATGCAATTCTATCAATTCAGTCATAAACAATCATAATCCACTCAATTGGATCAACATTCATCATAACCCACAACATTGGAAGAAACCCTAACTAGAATTAGGGATTTAGACTTCACAATTGGGCAATTCTAGGGGACTCCATGGGAGAAAGGATCCCATGGATGAAAAACCATCATACCTTAGTCACAAAGCTGTAACGACCCGAGAGCACCCCCTAATCGTCACCGGCGTATTCGACCTCTCGGAGGTCTTATACAAGCCCTTAGCATTCGTCATTGCATTATCATAGAAAAATAGCGGAAAATTTAAAACTTTTCATAATATAACACAAGACTTAGAAAGTCACTTCATTTAAACCTTTATACAAAAT
>JAJOOO010001945.1:0-27382 GCA_029582685.1 Solanum piurae
TGAAACAGTTGCATCCTGAATTGTTCATTTTATGCCAACATCAACAGGCAACTGTGGCTACAATGTGGACTGGACAAGGATGGAATTTGTTCTTAAGGAGGAACCTTCAGGATTGGGAGATAGACAAAGTGGCAGAATTTCAAGATTCAGTAGGCTCTTTCAGCAACCTCACCGAAAAGAAGGACTTAATAGTTTGGCAGAATGACACCACAGGTCAATTCTCAGTAAATTCAATTTATAAGGAACTCAACAAGAATGCAGGACAGGAGACGGAATGGCCATGGAAGAGCATCTGGAAACCAAAAGTACCCTACAAAGTTAACTGCTTCATGTGGTTATTGACAAAAGAAGCAGTTTTGACCCATGAAAATCTAAAGAAAAGAGGCTATCAGTTGGCTTCTAGATGTACTTTATGTGAAGAACATGCTGAGACAATTAACCATCTTTTCTTGCATTGTACATGGACGGAACAATTATGGAGAATGTTCATCTGTCTAAAGGGGATAAGATGGGTGAAACCAGGGAGCATTAAAGGAGTCCTGAGCAGCTGGAATAGAGATGGCAATGCTTCTGACAAGGAGAAGAGATGGAAACTTGTCCCAGCATGTATTTGGTGGACAATCTGGAAAGAGAGAAACAACAGGAGTTTTGAAAATTGGCAGAATAGCTTACAGAAGATCAAAATGGACTGCTTAGCTCTTTTCTATCTTTGGTGTAAACAAGATATATTAACTAGGACAGAAGACATCTTTGATGTGCTAGATTGTTTATAGGCAGCAGTTTAGACTAACACTATTTTATTCTGTAAGTTGCAACACTTTTGAAGGGGAACTACACTTTTGTTGTAGTATACCTATGGATATATAGACTAAAGTTACCAGTTTCAAAAAAAATGTATCATGCAAAGATCTAAAATCAATTCCACCTTCTGCTTTAGGTGAACACAAACTTTACCAAGCCACCAATGTCTTTTCCTGTTATCTGCAGTTGTTCCCCAAAAAAATCTTGCAAAATTTTTATGGATTTGATTTATGACTCCCTTTGGAGTGTTCATTACTGATAGAAGGTACACAGGAATGGACTGCAGTACATGGGCAACTAGAATACTTCTGGCCCCAAATGATAGGAATCTGTTTTGCCATTGCATGACCCTCTTCATTATTTTTCTGACTAGCTTCTCAAAATATATGGACTTCTTTATCCCATAGTACACAGGACAGCCAAGATAAGTGAAGGGAAAAGTACCTTTTCTCATCCCTGTTCTTCTTTTAATGGTATTGCAAATGCTTAGAGGCATCTTCTCATGCACATAAAAGGAACCTTTTGAATTGTTGACCAGTTGTCCAGAACACTCTTCATACTGCTTCACGACTTTAATAGTTTTCTTCATAGAACTGGAGTCAGCTGAACAAAAAAGAATGGTCTCACCAGCATATGACAAGTGGTTTATGGGGGTCCATTTAGGAAGCCCAAAGCCTCTATATCTACCATCATAAAATAAATTGTTCAGTCCTCTTGCTAAAACCTCTTCTGCAATGATAAATAGAGTGGGTGATAGGGGGTCTCCTTGTTTCACTCCCCTCGTGGATTTAAAGAAACCACGTGAGTGACCATTAATCAACACTGAATACCAGTTATGTGAGACCAATCTCCATACCATGTCAATGATAATCTCTGAGAAACCAAACTGCCTCATCACCTTAGTAAGGTAGATCCATGAGACCCTATCGTAGGCCTTTGTCATGTCTGATTTTACTACAATGTTGTGGTGCTTATTCCTTTTGTATCCTTAAATGCAATACTTTAGACAATATTTTATTAGCAAAAGTGCTCAAGCTAATAGGTCTCAAGTCCGCAAATGTTTTCACCTCATTCTTCTTGGGAATTTAAACCAAGTTGGTGTGAGTGATGAATCTAGGAATCTCATGTCCACAGAAAAAAGCCTTTACCACATCTTCCCCTATTATGTCCGAGCAAGTCTGAAAAAAACGGCCTTTACCACATCTTCCCCTATTTAGACTTCACACTGCTGTTTTCACCTCCTCTATACCTGGTAGCTCTGTGATAAAGTCATTTTGTTCTTGTGTAACTGGAGTTGGAATGTTCTGTATCATCCCATATCTTCTATCAGTTTTTTCTTCACTAAATTGCTTCTGGAAGAAACTTACTGCCTTTTCTACCATTTGTTGTTTCTCTGTTACCCAATCTCCTTCACAATTTTGTATTCTCTGGAGACTCAATTTGTTCCTTCTCCCGGTAACATAAGAGTGAAAGAACTTTGTGTTCTTATCTCCCTCCTTAAACCATTCATTCCTGCCTTCTGTCGTCAGAAGTCCTCCATGCTCATATACCTTCTCAAATCTGCCTGGGCTCTATGAAGTTCTTCTCTGTTCTGACCTGAATGCCTTATCTCCATTTGAATCTCCTTTACTTTTATCACGTCCTCGAGAGTGGAGATTTTCTGGAAAATATTTCCATAAGATTCTTTACTCCGTAGAAGTCAAAGCCTGCTTAACCTTCTTCATCTTAGCATGAAATTCCAGAAAAGGAGAAGCAGCAAAGTTCAGATTCCAGTTTTCTTTAATCAGACCTTTGAAAGAATGGTGTTTGGTCCAGAAGTTCAAAAATTTAAAAGGTCTAATGATTGGTTCTTCCTGTGAGTTACATACCACATGAAGGGGAGCATGATTGTACTTCAGTACTTTTCCAAGATATCTTTTCCTTTCCCTATGTAAATACTACAGCTACATCCTTGAAGTTGTATAGGTACCTTCACTGATTGTTACTGTTATGCAATAACTAGTGAATATAAACTGTTATTATTGTTTGAATATGTTGATTCATTTGCAGGCTGAGCAATGGGTCAACAGTATGGGCGACTCTTCAGATGATGCTAAACCAACTGTGGTTGTTCTAGAGAGTCGACCGCCCAGGTAAAAATCTTCTTCAACATGGCTATGATTTTGACGAAATTCCTGAGGTTAATTTCTTAGGTCCTCGCAGGCTTGGAATTGGTGCTGCAGTTCCACGTCAATCACAAACAGTACTCTCAAATGACCCCGCTGAAAGAAGGCTACGTGCTAAATTGGATGCTGAGAAAAGAAGAAAATTGAAGAGCTCTGAAGCATCAATAATATCCGCCAAAGATGGGAAAGTTAATGAAGAAAGTGATGAAGATGAATCAGAAAGCAAAACAAAAGCTTTTACCAAGAAGAGGCCTGCAGCTTTGCCCTCGACTCTGCAAGCAAAAAAAAAGAAGTGACTTCGCATGATCCGGCAATGAATACTTCGAGATGTGCTGAAGTTCTACCTTTGTATAAAATTCTACGCCATCATATTCTTGTAGCCATTTTGCAAGGCGCAGTTCGTTTTGTCAGTGATGTTTATTTCTCAACAAAATGTTCTTCTCCAACTCCCCTCATCCAGCCTGTGCCTTTGGTGACAAATGCTTTTAGAAAACATATCTTTCTCTCATTTTTGTTCTCTTTTTATTGAAGTTAATGGTAAAGGACATCTATTCTGTAACGATGCTCAAATACAGAGAGGACACGTCATATTTGGTACTTTGAAGTTTGCTCCGATGAGCATATAACCAGGCAAAGAGTGATGATTAGTCTAGTTACTGCTTTAATGTTGTTTCACTTTTACTCTCTTGCTTTAATCTTCTAGCTGCAAATACTTGCTTGTGAATGTTGCAATAGGAGGGTGCCACTCAGGGAACATTTGTTTTACCCTCTCATGCGTGGTAATGACATTGATATTCTCAATTCAAGTGAAACTACAACCATAACCTTTGAGCAATGTCATAGTGAATTTCATTTATTTTCGATTTTAAAAGACAGACAACAGAAGTACTATCAAAGTAGCAATTATGTGGGCAAGTCGAGAAAAAAGTGTTTTTGCAAATTTGGTTCAATATACCAAGATACAGCTTGCCCAAACAAATGAAAACAGTAGCTTAAGAGATACATGAGCTATCAAAGAGTGATACAAACAACCATGTCAAGATATTATTTCTTTCTTTTCTACTTTGATGTAATTTTCAGTTACAATCACTTTGTACTTACAAGAGAAAAGTCTATCTAAGAGAAAAAGAGAGATGACCTGTGTCAAACACCCAAAGCCTCAACAACCATTCTGCCACGCGAAAAGGAAAAAGGAAATCTAAATACATGTAGGTAAGTAAAACACACATTAACAAACCACAAAAAACACATTCTACATGTCATGACAATTTCCCCAGGAGGAACTAGCACCTTCTGATTTCTTAAAAAGCAATTGAATCAATGAGGAGTTCTCTGATCCCTGGTGCCACACATTATACTTTATTGGCTTAGCTTTTGCATGGAAGTCTGTTATACTATTGTCATAAAAGTAAGTAGTGTTGCTAGGAGAAGAAAGTGTATATGAAGCACTCTAGGTAAGAACCTAGATGAGAGGTGAAATGATTAGTTGAGATATCAAGATTTTACGCCATTTTTGGTTCACAAGAGTAGCATGGTCTACTTTGTTATCTAGAGTCTAGGGAAGCCTTCTCTTAGTTTCTACAGAGAGACAGGTCTGGTTACTGGTCCACGCTACTCTCAGTTTCACTCATGACTGGTAAGAGAACATGTTTTGAACACTCCAAAGTATCACCAGAAATGCTCAAAATTGTGTCATCCATCAACTCTTCCAGAATAATCTCCCCCATCTCAATTCCGATATGTCCAAGATCCAATCGGAGATTCATCCATGTCCCTGATCTTTCCATGTCTTTTTTGACAAGCTGTTCCAAAGAATGAGGAGCTGAATATTGGAGAAGATACCATTCTACTCCCTCCCATACTTCATTTATCAGGTCCATCCCTTTTGGAACAGGTCGAATGTTATGTTTACCGAGTGACACTCGGGGGTTGCAGCCAAAATAGCGCTCACATACTGCTTTAAGAACTTCATTTGCACAATCAAAAAGGACCTTTTGATCATGACAAGAACGGCTTGAAAATAACTCTACCTCGTCAAATAATGATGGATCAAGAATCTGGTCAGAAGAAAGCCACCTTAAGAGAAACTCATCCCAACTTAATCCTGAGCCAAGAAGAACTGCTTCTACATATTCAAAAGCGGATTCTTCATTTTCGAAACAAACTATTGGACAATCTTGTTCACTGATGGAAGACACTGGTTCTTCGAAATGGATTTTCCGTGGTTGAATTTCTGCATCAACTGTATGAAATTGAACTACATTTCAGGTTGGTGAGCATATAAACAAATGATAGATCTTTGTTTAAGAAAATCTTGGTAAAACATGTCTAACCTGGTCGGCATATGGTGCTTGCAGGACTGACATCATCCTCTGAGAATAATGGCTCAAGAACTGATATGGGACTAGGTCGCTCCTTTCTATCAACTGCACTGTCAGGATCTTCAACTTTCCTGAGGCTTGAAGACTCTGCAGGTGAGGCTGGTGAAGAAGATAGACTATTTTGATCCTTCCCAGATGGATGCTGAAACAAAGACACTCATGATTTTAGATATTGTAGCACCTTAGAAAAGCGCACATTCTTTCTTCAACATTTTTCAAGGGCGAGTTTTTTTTTGGAACGAGCTTCCTTTATGTATTTTCGCTACTTATTAAAGTCCCACTAATCATGTCATAATATATATATATATATATATAAATAAATATAAATATAAATCATATATATATAAATATATTACTAAAAGTGGGAACAATCTAAGTCAAAAGTTAGATTGTGAAAATGCCCCTTATCTATTAATTTATTTTGTTTTTTTAAAATCACTTTTCAATTAAAATCAACTTCATAACTACCTACACCTCTTCATTTTCATAACTTATACTCTAATAATATTCATTAATCTTGTGCCTTTAACTCTTACATTATCATCTTAAATTAATATAATTTCTACTTCTTTTTAGCTTCCATCCGTTAAAAAAACTTTTCATGTTCTTTAACCTTCTATAAAATCAATAGTTTTAGCCTTCGGGGCATTTTCAAATTATTACATGCTTTCTTTTATAAAATACTCAATATTTGGTGTATCCTTCGCACTTTCTGCAACAAAGTTATATTCTTTTTATATTAGTTTCTTAGACCTTTGTTTTGCTCTTAATAATTTTTGTTCTTTGTTGTTCATTGCTTGAGCATTTTACATCTTCAGACTTTATTTTATATTATGTGACTTATTTTGCTTGGTAATTTTTTGAAATTCTCACATCTGCTCAATCTCTTCATCTCTTCTCTATTATTTTAAGAAATTTGAACTAATTAGCATAAAATACACGTGCAACGCACGGGCCTGAGAACTAGTTTAGCATAACAGGTAGTAGTGTTTTAGTTCACATTTCATATTAGTTGATAATTTTATAAGTCAAACTTGTTTTAGCACCACCACAAGAAGACACAGATCTTAACTTAAGACAACCCAATAATTTTGAAAGGTAATCAACCAAAATAAAAATTGTTGACGTATATATACAAAGGAATTACTGTAAGAAATCATAGATAGATTACAACAAGAAAGTTTACTCTCTTTTTAGAATCTTATTTGTGACCACAAATTGTTATCATATAAAGAAATATGCCGGGAACTTAAAAAAAAGGTTTATCATGAAAAATACAATTAGATGTTACAACCTTTGAGAGTTTACTAAAAGATAGGAGGTTGAAGGAAACAAAACTGCATGATAAGAAAGCTCTCATTAATCATTTTCTTCTGTGATATACCAGAGACTAACTTATTTGAATATGATATAACTAACTTCAAAAAATTGAACAAAAAAATATTGTTACATGTTCAGTTAATACAATGTGCAATGCATATGCATGTACACTATAAATACCAAAAAGTAGGCAACAAAAGTACTAGCAAGCACTACTTACTTCTTTTAAGCAGTCAAATGACAATTCAAATCCATGGGGAGAGTTTCCATCATCCACTGCATTGGTAGCATCACCATCAACTTGGATTTCTCTGTCAATTGGAACACTCAAGATTTCACCTTCTTCTTGGCATCTGGTTTTGATTGCTTCTTCAGTTAGATCTCCTGCAATAATTTCAATTACTGCTTACACAATAATAGATTTTAAAATGGGCGAACAGTGAATTGTAAATGAAATGTTCCCTAGATTCAAGGGATGATCAAGAGATGAATACCTTCAGGACTTGTATGATCAGTTGAAGCAGCAATTTCATCCATTGTGTTCCCATTTTCACATGGAACCTCTAGATTTGTACTGGCAGACTTGGTGCTCTCATTAGGATACTCGTCAGAACAGCTAGATTCTATCTCTATGTCTTGGCTGGATGGAGTTGGACCCGTAACATGGTCTTCTCGTACATACTGGAGTCTGTCATCATTCTCTCCCTGTATAGAATCAGTAAGAGGCTCCCTCACTTGGGAAGGTAGCATGCCATCCTTGCTGTTTTTTCTCGGGCTGCAGCCAGGTGAACTATTGTACTCGGGAAATGAAAGTATCCTCCCCAAGGATTTAGACAACTGTCCACTACTCACCTCTGTTGTCTCATCTTCATTGTCTAGCATCTCCACAAGGTGCTTCTTTGCCTCAATGTAGATGTTAGACATTCCTGGCCTGGGAAAATCAGAAGCCTCAGTCAGCATGACTGCTTCAACACCTTTTGACTTGACTATCTTATCCCCACTCTTCATTCCCAGAGGAGATTTAGCAAATTTTTCAGTATAAAAATGGTCTCTATTAGGAGAACTCCATCCTAAATTTTCTCCAAAGATCCCTCTGTCACTGTTACATCGCTTTAACTGCTCAGAGGGAAATCGGCGGATGGTTCCTTCAGGAGAGATCCCGTGACGATCCTTTCCCATTGCATGCTTGAGTTTTCTTTTAATTTCTGTAAATGAGAACTGGGATGTGTTTCTTTCATTCTGAATAGTATGTTTCTCTGTGTATTGCGAGCGCGCTGGAGTGTTAACATTGATTTGAGCACTGGGTGATTGCAAGCCTGTTGGACCAGGCTTCAAAATAACAATTTTACTTGAGGATCGGGGAGTCTCATTTCCCATTGGAGGGTAAATTTCTTGAGACTTGCTCCTCCTCCTGAAAAACTTACGTTGTTTGTGGTTTATGACATCATCTGTTTTTGCATGAACATGGTTTTCCTCTGACATATTGGATTCTGAAATCAAGTTAGGTCTCTGCTTTTCCTCAAACTGAGCATCCTCCAAACTTCCAATTTGCTTTACCAGCCTTGAGTTTGGATCTTGTAGGAGTCTCATGATTAAGTCCTTATTCGAACTTAGTGTCTGCAGAGCATCCATGAATTCTTTTGATTGGAGGGTCTTGTTATCTTCTCCCAATTGTTTATTGTTTCTTGACCTCTGATTGATAAACACCTCAATTGCTGCATTTACCTTTTCTTCAACAACTGGGTGAGTCTGATCTGACTGATTGTTATGAGCATTATGTGAACCTTGGCGGAGCTTCACAAACTTACGATTTTTCTGATGAATCTGGCGGAGTTCTTCCATTACAATGTCCAGATCATCGAGGGCCGTCCCTCCAGAATCTTGATGACAAGGTGCTTCAGACCTCAAATTTCCTGCATCATCCAAATCATGAGAGTGTGTATTACTAGGTCTGGAGAAAGCTCTGCGTGTTCGCCTGCTATTCTTTCTTGAACGCCATGATTTTTGTGAATCAACATCTTCTGCGTCTATTTCAGAACCATTGCACTGATCTTTCAGGCTTTGCTCATTGACCATTTCTTCTTCCATGAGCTCCTTTACACTTGTTCTAGGATCAGGTACAGCTACCTCACTTTCTTCATCATCCTAAATTCATAAATGCCATACATTTATCATGCCAGCATATGGATACACATCAGCTGAAATGCTTAAGCATCTCGCGTTTTGTTTTCCCTTCAAAATCTTTTGTTCCAAAAGAATCACATTTCAATACAGTCAAAAGTATCCTGATAACATACCTCAATATTCAGTCTACCATCACTGGGATTTGGTAATTCCTGCATAGAGCTTGAAGAAGCAGAACCTGCTGAAGACAAAATAACGTGATTTTGTTGGACACGAGGAGGGGATTGGAGAATTGACATCAGGATAGTAGAAACTGCCAGCAAAGAACAGAAATGGATTCATCTTTAAAGAGTAAACAATACCTAGATTCTTACCAAGAGCTGGTTTGCTTCCTCGCGTTCTATCTGAGAGTAACTTTCTAGTGGCTCGACCATGGCGGAAGTCAAAGATGCTAATCAAACCCCAAATGCAACCCGCTCGATCCTTCTCATATCTCAGAGCGTGGCGATGTGATCTCTTTGCCATATTCGTTAAATTATTGACTTCAGTCCACTCTATTCAAATTGTTGATACTACAATAGCCTAAAGAAGAAAAAAGAACTTAGATTAAGGCCATACAATTGGAAACCTAAGCTTCTGAATCCAAGAAATAAAATTGAAACACCATAAACTCCCAAGCAAATGAATGCAGCTAAAGAGCCACTAAAGATCCTAGTTAGAAACATCAAATAATTATTTCCAATGGACTTGAGATCTCTTCCACTGAAAGCAATAGAAAGTTTGTAACAAACAGAATGGAAGGATCATGAAATTCAACTAACATACAAAATGTGAAATTTCACTAGGACTAACCGAGATGCTTCCTAGATCATAGCAGTTGATCAATAGTAAAAAGGGTTGAGAAGGGAAACAGTGGAAAAAATTTACCAAAATTTGCAACCCCACAGAAGCAAACAAAGAAAACAAGGAAGAAGACATAAACTATGCAACAAAGTGTACTTCCAAGAAAACCAACTTCCCTCTTCAACTCCACAAGTTTCCCAACAGAGTAAAGTTAAAGGAACTGTAGACTTGCCTAGTTGGTAACGAATCAAAAATTGTTTTTTTTTCCCTTTTCAAGAACAATCTTTAACACTACATCCAATAAGGGCAATGCAATTTCCCCAAAAACACACTACATGGAAAGCAATTTGGCTCCACTATACCAAGGATATTTTCAAATTCTTCAAAGGGATCATAACTTTTTTCTATACAAAGAGCAAAAACTTCCAATTCAACTATTGAAAAAACTGTTTGATACAAAATGTGGCATCAGCAAGTCATAAAGACCTCAAAGATATCATCATCATCATCCTTGTAATTTTATTTTTGTCGGCAGAAACTTGAAAAACCAAAAATCACTCTTTTTATCAATGAAATAAAAAAGTCACCTTTTTCATCAATTAAGAGGCACCCACAAAAGGATCTTCACCAAGATTGAAACTTTCTTATCACATGAATCATGCAATTAAGAGAAACTTAAACAGGTAACCATCACAAACAACAAACACTTCCCCTTTGGCACGTTTTGAAGAGAATAAAAAACTCTTTTTTCCCCTATAAACAATATCAAGGGAGATTTTATCAACCAGAGAGGGTCTTCTTTTTTTCACTTTGGGCTATAAGGGTATCCAATACCGACCAAAAAGACTAAAAGAGAGAACCCCAGATAACTAAAACACCGACCCACGTATTTACACAAAGAAAATTAGCTGTGGGCTTGTGGGGCAGCCATTAAAGACCAAGCAAGGTAGTAAAAAAAAGCAATCTTGGCACTGAAAAGTAAAGAAAGATGCTACTGTTGGGGGTGGGGGTGAGGGGTTGAGGTGATGATGGCATATAATGTATAGAGAAAGAAGAAGAGTTCTTGACACCTGGGATTCTAATGGTGGGACCAATCAACCACAACACAAATGGAGCTTTTTCCCACTAAAGGAAAAAGTTTTCTGTTTCTTGCTTGCATTTTTTCCTCTTTTCTTTATTCAAAATTCAATCTTTTTTCCCAAAACAGATTTCATCAACTTATAGATTTCATCATCACTGTCACCATGACAACACAGACCCCCCACCCCCTCTGGACAAAAAATGGTATTTTTTTTTTCAATTTTCTTGATTTTGAGTTAAGTTGTAATCAGACAAAAACGTATGAGCATTGGATTCATAGGCGTTGAGAAAGAGAAAGGGAGAGAAAAAAAAAGAGCCTTTTTTTTGGTAGAAATTGACTTGTAGTTCTCTATTTGTTTTCATTTACAATACTACTAGTAGCTGTAGATGATAGGGATAGGCTGAAAGAGGGGTATATGTGGAATTATGTGAAAATTACAAGGACAAGATTGGAATATAACGTGATCGAGGTCAATCAGAAACAACCCTTTCCACAAAAATAGTGATAAAATCCGCACATATTTCACCCTTTTCATGCCCTAGGATATTTCTTGTTATTGATGTTATACATTTGACCGCTTGGTCAAAAATATTTATAGCAGCTAATATTTTATTTAATTTTAATTTGATACATTTTCCTAAACTAATATAATGGAGTAACTGTGATGCATTTTTAAACTTTGGTATACATTATCGATTTGATTGAATTTTACGATTTTATTTAAACAAGCTTAGAAATAAAAGTTTTCGTAATTTAATATTGACACTCAATAATTGTTGGTCTAGTTGTTATTGTCTATATAGATCATTCAATTTAGTAGGGGAGAATCTACCAAAACTCATTAAAAACCTATATAACAAGTTGGTAATGTTATTGATTAAAAAGAAAACTAATAAAAAGAATTTAATGATTTCACTTTGCATTAGTAAGAAGGAAAGTATGAAACGTAATTAGGAAAAGAAATCTTCATTGAACAAAGATAATAAAAATAGTACTTATTTAAATTTTCAACTTTTCTTATCATTTTGTTAGGAAAAGTGAAGAAAAAGTTGTTATATAAAGTTAGATTTATGAGATGGCCATGATGATAATGATAATAACGTTGAATGAGTAACTTGGAATTCAAACTGATTTACCTCACTTAAGTGAAGGAAATGAATATATTTTAAAGACTCTTTTGATCGAAAATCGATTATTTTAATATTGTATTTCTATTTTTAATGTATTTGTGAAAATAATAATACAATCTCAAGAATGTGATCAATTGTCAAAAAAATTTCATGAAACACAACATATATTTTAAGTTTATATACTCAACCTCATTAATTTGTGTTGAAAAGTAGTAATTTCAATACATCATCTTTTTATGTTGTCAAATTGAGCAAAGAAATAAGTGGTGGTGGTTGGGGGGGGGGGTATGGCATATTGACCAATATCTAAAATTCAAAAGTCAAATATGAGTACAATATATATTATCATACCATAAACAGGTGTGCACCTGTTTTGAATCAAAGGATGTGCTAGTAAGAAGGAAAATACGTTTTTTAGGAAAATAACTGATTTTAAAAAAAATATATCCAATACATAAGTAAAGATTTATTATCATAAAAATATTATATATGATCTAGATAAATATTATGGAGGAGTAGGGCTTAGGCCTTAAGGGTGTAAGGGGGCTATAAGGATAGGCCGAAGATAAGGTGTATTGGAGAGTGAGAAATGACAAAAAAAAATATAATTAATGTGGAATATCGATTTTATTTTTATTTTACCTTTATTAGGTAAGTCATTATTTTTATTCAATAAAGTAATAATTTATAAAATGGAGTATGACTTTTGTTAATTTATACGTATACACTTTTGAACTACACAATATATTCTATGTACTCTTTGTATCTGAATTTATACAGTATAGTTAAAATTTTGAGATTTAAACTTATAGCATATTATGTGAAATAAACTTTATATATTTGAAAACCACTTAAAAGTATTATAAATCACAATAATTAGCAATTTAAAATAGTTAAAAGAAGAGAAAAATGCCCAAAATAGTCACTTATTTTCGGATTAAGACTCAAATTCATCCTTAAATTTTCACACGGAGCAGTAATAGTTCCTCATATTTGTAATATTGGTGCATTTTTTGTTCTTCTCCAAACTTTTGCCTATTTTTCAACATCAATTTTATTCACAATTTATGTATGAAATATTCAATTGTTTTTTTATTATATATATATTTAGTTAAAATAATAATTGCATGTGATCATAGTAGATGAGAAGAGGAAGACATATATTTAAACTTATGTCACATAAATTAGAACATAAGGAGTGGAGTACAATTTTGTAAGCATACAAATTCAAATTTTATTTAGCGGGATTAATTTTAAATTTGTGTGTGTGATAAAACTCACTAACGACAAAAAAAAAAAAAACGAATCCCATTATATTACTAATTAAGAATCAAAATAGTGAAAAACCAGTTTTAGTCATATTCAGAAATGATGTTAGGTGTAATTTGTATGGAATGAATATTGCAAAAGTGCCCCCCACAAAATATAAAATTGAGCAGTTGGACCCCTTATTAATTAGAGTATTATTTTCCCTACTTCCAATTTCCAGGGTGATGTAAATTGTATTGTCTAATCTTGAAGGCCCATATGAGACAAACAGCTTATCTTACCCCACCCCCCTCGCCACAACCCACCCCTACCCTACCCACCCCACCACTACTACTTTTCCTAATTCACTTTTTTTTTTTTGGAGTGGATATTTGCTTTGTACAATATTGGATAAATTAATTAAAAGATCATAACTTATAATGGTGGTAATAATTATGATTGTTCCCCTCATGCTGATATTAAAAATAATAGAATGTTGAGATTTGAATCTAGAGGCTTAACTAATTTCTAGTTGTTTTTTTTATTTGAATTTTTAAAAAATATAGAATCGTATGACAATTCATTAATTATTATAGTAGTAGTTTTGTAATCGTAGATTATAAAAGTGTAGAATACATTAGAGAGAGAAATTACAAATATATAGTAATGAAAACAAATAAATTACAATAAATAAAGAGTAATATGCAAGGAAATTTCTTAAAGTGTGAGTGTTTGAGAAGAGAATTTCTTATTATGAGTTAACATATTTTCCTATCAAAACATTTGAAAATAAAAATGGGCGTTCTAATTAATTAAAATTGTATGCCTTTCGTGTAGGCTACACATTGACATTTGACACAATCTAAATTGTACTACTATTTTTTGGTTTCTTATTATTATTATGTGTCTTGTATTCATATTAGGGCTTTGACTAATTCAGATTCGTATCGATAAGGTTTCTTAAAGAAAATAAATAAATCTATCATAAACATTTCGTTCTCAGAGCTCGAACTCAGACTTCCAATCAAGAACAAAAATATATTCATTCTATCACATCCCGTGATGATAAATTACAGTATTTGAAGTTAAAAATCATTTAAAAAGAAGAAGACATAATACGTTGAGTATAACATGTCGTATTATCAATAATATCCACATCACAACTCTAATTCTAGTTAATTTCCCTCTTAATTACATGTCAATGAAAAAATGAACATGGTTCTCTTGTGTTAATCAAGCTAGGGATTTGTAATTTAAACTAAAAATTAGCTAATAAATCGTTGTCGGACACCAAAGAGGGACCATGGACAAAGTCCAATGTAGATATCTTAGGTTAATTTATATACAATCAATGAGTATTTATTAATTAGCAAAATTGTAGTTGTAGGGGACTACAAATGCCCAATATATTCAATTATTCTATCTCTTTCTCCTTTTTGACTTAATTGTCACATCTCTATTTATAAAATATAATAATAAGATAAGAAAAAGAAATTTCCAATAGTTGCTTGTTGATTTATTTAAACTTTAAATTAAATTTATTTATTAACTAGAAATATAAAATGTGGAATTAATTAAGCCCGAGTATGAACGTAACAAAGGTATTATTTATTAATTAACTTAAGTCTTGATAATTCATGATTGTACTTAAATATAATTAATTTTGATATTATTAATTTATGTATATACTATATACATGCTAAAAGGAGCGTGAAATGGTTAAGATTATATTATAGAAAATAAACAAATCTTTTTCACTCAAATTATAACAAAATCAAATTTTATTTGAACAATAATTAAAATACTTATTTGATCTGGGTGTTAATAAGTAAAATAAATTTTGAATGGATTGAATCGCAATCCTTGTGTTTACTTAATTTTGTTTGAGATCCTAATATTGACCCACCCTTCTCATTTGACACATTAAAAGGTGCAATTAGAGGAGCAGACGGGTGTGTGAGGAGAATAAAACTTTATCCGTATTTGATAGTATGAATCGCGGCTTCAATACATTTTTATCACCAAATTATGATGATCAATACTTAATTTATATATTATCAAAATGGTAATTTTCAACGAATGTCTGATCAGAAATATATCAACACTAATAATATTTCTGATTGATTCCATCTAAAACGTCAAGTTGAAAATTCTAATTTTTTTTAATAACATGTTAAGTCTGTTGATTTGATATCAATATTAGATGCGAGTAATATTTTATCGAGGTAAGGAATTGGAGGGGTGAATAATATTTTGCATTGCATTTGAGATTTTGTGTGTTGCTTGGCCTAGAAGAGACTCAACATAATTAATATGCAAATAGTGATGGTGGTCATGCACACACACACATTTGAAAGGACCACAACAAAAGCCACTCATTCTTATTCACGTATCCTTTCTCCAATTCAATCATTCCACACCTACTTTTTCATCTACAAGTTACAAGCACACATGTTGAGCATTTTGGTGCTAGCGAGTAATTTTTTCCGTCTCAAAATAAGTGTTATTTTAATAAAAATTATATTTATCAAAAAAATTAATAAATATAATATATAATTTTCTAAATTATCTTTGTTTAATAATATCTCTTAAAAATTGAACGTTACTAAGAAGAAGTGGTATAAGGATATATATATATATATATATATGAAGAAAACGTACTGATTTTTATCTTGAATTCCCAATAGGTGATTATGAGTTTAATACTACTACTCCTTTTATCTCATTTTATGCGAAGTTATAACTGTTTGGAGGATTAAAATAATTTCTACTTTGATTATAATTTTTTCCAAACTTTTAAAAAAAATTAGTAATTTTAATGAATACTAATTATGTTGAGATACAACAATATTTTTTTCATGTAATTTACAAGTCTGTGAATTTACATTTTTTTTTAAAAAAATTGAGAGATACTTGAGTTTGTAGCATAAATTAAATATTTTGATTTTTGTACTTCGAACTTCTTCACATAAATTGATATCGAGAAAGTGTATGTTAATCAATCTATATATAGATTGTTAATCAATCCAAAAACATATCATCATGACTTTCAAGATTGAACTACGTACTCTGAGACATTCACTTTCATATCTAACCAAAATAATTTGTCAAAGCAAATGATTAATTTGGTGCAATTTCATTAAGTTTACCTAATCGGCATCTAATAAGCCAGTTTCAATTGGTTAAATGGTTTAGTCCAAGATAGGTATTAATCTAGGTTCAAATTTGTTTGATATATTCTTTACTTATTAATGTCCCAGTATTAAATTAAAATACAAGCCATAGGTCAACGACACTATAATACTTTATCTATTTGCCAAAAAAATAATTTAAATAATTTTTTCTTTTTATAATTTTTGGAGTAGAGTTTGACATTATTTACATATGAATTTTTTCGGTCATAAATTTTTATTTCAAGTCGATTTAATTCATTGATTCGTTGAGTTTCTTATATAAATTTATTTTAGGTTATATAGCTCCTCATTATATTTTCGATTCAAATACACCCCTCTCATTATATTTTTTTACACAGATTCACTCTTAATTTTGATGGAAAGACACGTGGCAAGCCTAATTTTTTATTGTAGGAAGGAAAATTCATTTAATATAATTAAGCATCAGATTCTTCGTTGGGAAGCTGTTCAAATGAAGTTATCAAGAATTGGTTGGTACTGTTATTTCCCAACCAATTTTTTTTTCATTATATGGTTTTCCACGAAAAGAAATAATAGTTTATGTTGTGGGGAACTATCATAAATATACATTATGACAAAACAAAACTAATTAAGTATTATTAATTTAATTAATTAACTTGTCTTGACTTGTAGGTAGGTGGGTGGGTGGATGGCTAATTCTTCCAAAAGAAATATTTTTTTTGGATTTTTTTCATTTCTTTTAAATTTGTCGGATATTCTCATTTTTAGTTGTTTTTCTTAAGTTATTGGCACTATCTGATGATATCATCGTATTTTGGGACTTTTTTCTTATAATAAAATACTTTTGAGGTGGGGTTGTTTTCATGCCATGGACAACATAAGTAATTCCAACTTCTTTACAATATTCCAGTAATTGCCATTATTTTATTAGAAGATTTAGAAGGATTATCCCTATATTTGGTAGCTTAATATTGAAGGATGAATTATATTTAATATCTTAAATTTAAATTTATCAGACTTCTAATCGAATATCAGACATCAAATGAGAAGTTTTTTTTAAAAAAAAAACTGAATAAAGTATAGATAAAGATAACGTAGTAATATAATTACGTGACTGATGAATTTGAATGAGTCTCAATATTTAAATGTGCATTCAAATTTAGACGTGTTAATGTTAATGAAAATAAACGAAGCGGCATGTGCCTCGCAAGAACGGTCAAATTTAATATAATGAGTAAGAATTTAAAGTGTAATCTTGATCAAAATAGTTTATTAGATAATATGAGTTGGAAGTATAAAGGATGAAATGGAATGACGATTTCTTTTAAAATAAATCAACTTTGCCTAACTAATGCCACCCACAAAGTGTGCCTTCATGTCATTCTTTTAATAAAAAATTATAGTGATTCAATTAATTTTATGAGATACGTTTATATCATTTTTTTTTAATCCAGGTTTGATTTTCACTATCAAAATTAGATCAATGGGGTTATTTAATATATTATAAAAATTATTTTTACTGTGTATGTTGTTTATATTTTTTTCAAAAATAAATCAGCTTACAATGCATACTCCTCAGCAAATAATACAAGGGTAAAGTAGTGATCAAAGTGACAGATGAAAAGGACACAAGACAAAGGAGCATAATTAAACAATCAACAAAAAAACTCAGGTTTTGTTTCTTTACCTATATATAGGATTTGATGACAATATTGACAAATCAACTTGTTAAATAATATTATTTAAAAAAAATACAAGTTCATTACCAAGTGTGTGCTTAGTAGGACAGGGTGGTTGTGATTCGATGGAATTAAAAAAATTATCATAATCAAATTATTCTAATGTAATCTAACATTCACCAGTTGTCAATAAAGTGAAGTGAATCGAGAACATGAAGTCGCAGGTTCAAATTCGAGCAAAGACAAAAAAAAAAAATTATGTCCTAATTTTGATAGACAAAATTATCTGATACATATTGATAGTGGAAGATGATAAATATCATATGAAATTAATTGAGATGCATGTAAATTGATCCGACACCAAAATTATATAAAGATTACAAAATCATTCGCTTGTATTTTTCATTGATTAATGATTACAATATCTATTTGGATTAATAAATACACGAACTATAGTATTTTTTGAAGAAAAAATAAAATTCAAGCATCAAGGGTCCTTTTAATCTTTACATGGCCAAATACGCTACCTTCAGCTCATAATTTGTCTTTTAATATTCGTGCACACTCGATAAAGAAGATATTTAAAAACCTTTGGAGTTATGTGTCTAAACTACCCTTTTTATATAAAATTTAAAAGAAAAAAGAAAAGTAAGTAAATAATTTCTTATATTTCAAATATCATATATTTTGAGATAAATTTAATCAACCAAAACTATTAATATTTGAAAAAGGATGGAATACTTTTCTTCTATTTTCTTTTTTTATATAATTGTGATTAGTGCATACCTCCAAGCCTCCACTAATTTCACAAACTATTTCCAACCTCCTACAACACAGATAATGGCGAAATCATGATTTTCATTAAGTAAATTCAAAATATTACAATTCAAATAAATTCTAACTATGCCCGAGAGCACAAATATCAAATAACTCAATTTATGATATGCTTGGAGGAAACGGGACGGAGTACTTGAAATGAGACATTCTGTAACTCACCATTATGAAGACAAAATAGGACAAACACAGGAACCCTGTTACCCTCCCACCATCAACCCCACATATATATCCCAAAGCCAACAAAGTTCCTCTTTTTTTCTTTTTTTTACACTTTCTAGTCCTAGAAATGAGTTTTACAGATCTAATAAAAAGGGGTAAAAGTCAGAGTAATTGTCAAAAAGGTTAGGCTTTTAGCTAAGAAAAATGAAGATTAAAAATGTGACTAATTTAGACAAACTTATCATTTCAACCAAGCTAAAAAAAGTTACACATGGGGAGCAAAGCATGTGCAAATTTGTGTATATGCCCAAGTGAATAATGCAGTAGAACAGATCAAAAGCACTTCAATTCTTTAGAAAAAGTGAAATTAAAGGATCAATCCTTATGGACCTAAACCTATCTTTTGTAAAGGTGCTTCTTTTCTCCCTTTTTTTTTCTTCTTTTTCCCCCAATGTTATTACTAAAAACTGGATCGCATGGAGGTCCATCTTGAGTTATAGTACTACCAATAAAATATCTCATTTCTTCTACTTTTCTGATTTCTCCCTCAATTATTTAAGTTTTTACTGGTCCTAAAAGAAGCTTGTACGTAACAATAATGTAAAAAAAATAATATGTAAGCATGCATTTTGGTATACAATTTCATAGTGCGTTCTGATATCATCAGAAATTGTCATCCCTTCTACTTTCCCTTTCTGCAGGCCACAAGGAAACCATTGTTTTGGTTTTTATGTGTAGCAGAAAGAGAAGACGGATATAGTAATTGGATTAAACAAATATTTCAACCAACAATTATTCAAGAGAAAACAAATTAGATTGGGTGGGAAAAATGAAAAGTTGGCAAGAACCATGACTACATAAAGATGATTGACGAGAGGGAGTTGCTCGGATGGTAAGCATCCCTCACTTCCAACCCGAAGGTTGCGATTTCGAGTCACTAAGGGAGCAAAAGGGGTGGGATAAAAAAAAAAACATAAAGATGATTGAACAGTCAACATAAAGACTTTCAAAGCCTAAGCCTTCATGAATAAGAATAAAGGGGAAGTAATCTAAACTTAAAGTCCGCTGTTTGCCTAATTAGATAAATGAGAGTTGAGAAAGTCAAATTAAATGAATAAATAACCATATACTCCTAATGTTATTAGTATGCTAAAAGAAGGATGACACAACTCTATATTTAAAAACAATTAACTTTTACATTTTTCAGTTTACCCATAATCTTACAAATGTTAATATCATGAGACCTTGCTAAAGCCCTAACCATAACCGTACTCACCGTTGGTGCCAGAGAGATGTTTTTACTTTTTATATCCCGTTTTAAAAGTTTACATTTCTTTCTTATTATCCGTGTTAATTCAAATTATGTCACATAAATTGAAACAATTAAGGAGTAAGAACAGCAATTAGGATGCTTAAAAGTTTCATTTGTCTCAATTAAAATGTGGGTCCTGAAAATTAGTTCAACTTACAAAAGTGACTGTTTTGAACTTAAGGAGTTTTACAGTCATGTATGGAGGCATAGTAGGTGACTGCAGGAAGGGAAACTTCCTATTACAGCCAACGAAAGTTTGTTTGGACTTTTGGATGGTATTCAAAAAGGAGAAGCAACCCACGCATGACTCTTGTAGAGAATTTGTATTGAGCATGCTTCTTAATTACATTAATAAAAATACACCACGAGTGCAATTCGATGTGGCTAGTAATGCCTATGCTACTTAGACTAAGCCATTTTTTTGTTTCTCTTTTTGAATATTTATTAGGCTGAACTTTAACTAAGTCAATAAGGAACCTAACATACACCAAAAGCAACAGGCAAGGAACATAACAGATGATCTATAGATTCTTATGAGCAAACAAGAATAAATTCCACTCGATATTTATGCTCTAAGGAAAATTATGTGAATAGATTTACCAGGAGAGAATGCTTCTCTTGTTTAGGCTTCAGGATCTTGACAAAAGAGTAGTACAGAATGTAACCAAATAAAAAATACTGACCATCCAAGTCCAGGAATAAGTAAAACCTCTCCGACCTTCCTTTTTTCCCTTGGTAGATATGCTTTCATTCTCAGGTGTTTCTAAGTTCTCTTCCACAGTTGAAAAGGATTCTCTTTTCCATATTACATACTTCTATCATGGTATAATATCACACGCTAAAAATTTACTAGCATAATATTTACTCTCTTTAGCTAATAAAACATTGTATACAGAAGATGCAATGATCTAACCAGCCAACTGTATGCAATTCAAAATTTAAAACATCGTAATCATTTTGCTTACATAATCCCAGTGCATTACATATTCTTATGGTACTGAGTCTGTTGACGTCTCGTTATATAATCACCTAAGACTGAGTAGTGCAGCAGCAACACAGATTTTGCTTGCTATGTAATGGTCAGTCCTGGATTTTCTAATAATAATGGAAATTCGAATAGAAAACATGTCCTATATTGGCTAAAGAAAGACAGAAGAATCAATAATACATTTTTTACTGCTTATCAAATCACAGGACTTTGATTCAGCAGATTATAAATTCACTGTGTACCTTCAATCTATAATGATAGTGTTAAAATGCTTTCTCTTTCGCCTCCTTGCTTTCCTTAATATGCGTGCACTCTCTTCCTTTGCATCATCTAGTGGATCAATTCCTGGGTCTTTTAAGGGAAAGACAGTTTAAGCACTCAAATCTTAGCAAATGACAAAAAATATATGATTGATTGTTTCAGTCTGTGTAAAAGAACACTTGTTGCTGCAGTTATGATGCTCACAATTTCTTATTTTAGACAGACTCGAAATGAGACTATTCCAGAGAAAATAAACAAGATCCCTCGGGATACTAAACCTGAGAACAGGTTCAAATTCCCTACTGTACCCCAACAGACAAAGGGAAGAGAGAGCTTTCAGTTTCTCTTTGATTTGAGAAAACTTAATAGTATGGAGTATAACAGATGCTTCAGGATTTTAGACATGTTCTGACTTGTTACCTAATGTATTTGATTTCATATAATATATCTTAGGCGTTCTGCTTGACTAGAAGTACGGAAAAGTCATTCTTGTCAGTAGTCAGTCTTGAGATATAGGATATAATTTGATATACATCTAAATAGATATTGAATTCATTAGATAAGTTCAACATGCATGGGTCAATAAGCACATTGATCAATTACAGGATGTAGAATCACTTTGCTTATCATAAAATTCTCAAAAATGAATGATGCAAGCAAGAAGTGCAAATTACCTGTTCCATTTTCTTCAAGCAAGCAGGAAAAACCCGCGTCAATATCCTCATCAGATTCAATGGTAATTCTACGTCCCCTTTCCTGAAATGGATAGCCAGTTCTCAGTCTGAGAATAAGGATGACACAGTTTCAAGTTATCAAAAAATGTGGTGTGCTGAACAAAGTAGTTTTTGTTACTTCAACTTGAACGCCTCAGAGATGGTGGACTATGACATATCATAAATACAACATCTAAAACCCCATTGTTTCTTTTTTGGATGTTTCATGCCACAAAGGAAGCAACTGTTGCTCATAACTCAACAATTAAGGACAATGAGGGAGTTACCTGTTGAAATGCTCCATTCTGTGTGTGACTTCTGATGGGAATTTTCTGCATCATACAGGTTTGGTTATTTTTTTACTGTAGTCCAGGCTTCGCATTTCATACAAAGGAAGCAACTGTTTCTCGTAACTCAACAAACATTTGTTTGCATAAGGACAATGAGGGAGTTACCTGTTGAAATGCTTCATTCTGTGTGAGACTTCTGATGGGAATTTTCTGCTTCATACAAGTTTGGTTATTTTCTACTGTAGGCCAGCTTCCCATTTCATACAAAGGAAGCAACTGTTGCTCATAACTCAACAAACATTTGTTTGCTTAAGGACAATGAGAGAGTTACCTGTTGAAATGCTTCATTCTGTGTGTGTCTTCTGATGGGATTTTTCTGCTTCATACAAGTTTGATTAATTTTTACTGTAGTCCAGCTTCCCATTTCAATCTTCGACGGCGTAGTTGTTTTCTGATCCCTGAGATTCATAGTTGAACCAGAAGTGAAAAGAAATGTTTGGTGATTTGTAATTGCACAGCAATGAAGAATTAAGTCGCTCAATGTTAGAAAGATCAGCAAAACTCTGTAAACAAGTATCTACAAGATTTCTGTTGAAGCTATAGCAAATTTTTCTTATTTCATTTGGTTTATCATGAAGGCTAGCTTTCGAGGAATAAGGGGAGTGCTTTCCTTTGTTTTCCCTTTCTTCCTTCATATAGCTAATGTGAGAAATGGGGATACTCACTTTCTGGTTATGATATGGATCAAAAGACACTATGCCATGAATCTTCACATCTATTTGTCACCTAAGTAGTTCCTGATGACAGAGAGTGTATCCCAGCCACAAGTGTTCTCAAATGTCAATGCACACATCTCAAGAGGCCTTGTGAAATGACTACCGCTTATGCATATTGCACACAAATGATGCAAATAATAAGAGATCCATCAAGTGACTATGAAATTTGCATACTGGGGAGCTACTGATCACTAATTGCTACTTAAAAATTTCAAAACTAAGGCAGCAGTGATGGCGATGAGAAGGATGTTTGAGAACTTACTTCTTTAGAAACTTCACTTCACGGGGAAGGCTACAATCATTGATGACCTACAATGTTCAAATGCACTAAGACTTCTGATTGCGTTCTTCATTACACTCAATACTCATACAAATCATATGGAATTTGGAGAAAAAAGTTCTTGAAAACGTACTTTTGGTGGATCGACTGGAGCGGTTTCATGTTTTTGTCCATGACAATCTGGGCGGGGGGTAATTATCTGCAAGCAATAGGAATATAGATGAAGCAGCATTTATCCAACCACATAGGGTAGCCTAAATATGAACTATAAAAGTCAGTTTCAATATGCAACATGCCTGAATCTCTTTAGCCAAGGTCTTGCTCAAATCAGTTTGAAGTTGCAAAATGCACATCTCAAGTTTGTTGGGCATAGCTCTAAGCAGTGATAAGAGATCTCTGATGTTCTCTTGATATTTGTTCTCCCTAAGCTCTTCAAACATGGATTTGAAGGTCCCCTCCAGGCTAGCTTTCAGATCTTCCCTCTCCTTGTTCTAATATTGTATACCACATGGATTAGGAAATGTGATAAAACAAACAGGCACTTAATTCCTGGATGTAGGCAGAGAAGCTAAGGTATAGTTACCATCAATTGCAACAGTTCATCATGAGAAACTAACTTCGGTCGTAAGCTTTCCACTGAAAGAAAAATCAGAAGAAAAACAAATGTGTTCATATTTTGTTGCCATTTTTTTTACACCCACCAGAATATTTGCAAGTAAAAGTTTTAATCGGACCAGCAGTCTTCTCAAGACAAAACTCCACACTCGTCGACTAATGATATGGGCTCTTTGGAGTTCCTAATTATTTGCCACATCACGTAAATTAAAAGGGCAGTGAATACTCACTCTCCATCAATATCTCTTTTGTTCCCCGGTTAACTTGCATAATATCACTCTGAATAGAATCTAAGATCATTCCTTGCCTGCTTAATGAAGTCTCTACCATTCCAATTTTGTGTTCAAGTTCTTCAATCTGGTCTGCCCAGAAAAATTAGATAAACATGTTTAGTCCGATGATTCCAGCTGCAAATTAGCGCTGAACTGGAGTACAGTTTCCCAACTTTTAAACAGAAGTTGAGAGCATGTAGCTTCTGGTGGTGGATTATGGCTTACATTTGCTTTCAGGAACTGACCATTTGCGCAAATAATTGGTCGAAGGTTTTGATAACTGCATTTGAGTCTCTTCTCGTGTGTAGTTGATATGAGGCAAACAGCTCATCCTTTTTGCTGAATTTTCTCTTTCTTGAGAACCCAATCTCTGCATTAAAATTATTAACAGTTACAACATTTGTTTGCTTTAAGATGTAAAATTCCCATAACAGCATATTGTTTCCTATGCGATGAGGAAAAGTTCCAATGTATAAAGTGGGAAGTTTGATGGAACTATGTGCCCTGGCACAGGGAAGAGTTGAAAACAAGAAGGCATATGATCAATTTAAAAGTCAAGAGTCCATCAGATAACTAATTGTATATGAACACTAAGAAGATCTACGACCTAACTGCCGACAACCACTTCAAACTGCATTGTGACAATCTCCTGTTTTGTCATATACCAATAAGAAACATTCTGCCAGATGCGGCAACAGAATTTATGATTCACTGTCCAGTACAGTAAAGATGGTAAATAATATCTACTTCACCCTCCATCCCAATTTGTTTGACACTCTTTCCATTTAAGGACCTTGCAGAATATTGGCATCATTCATCTTTTATGCAACTTTCATAACTTTCAAAGTTGTTCAAATATACTTAAAACTTCAATATTTTTTCAAGCCTCACTAATATAACACTTAAATCAAATACGTCATATAAAGTGAGTGTCGTGTGTTGACACAACATTTAACAAAGTAAATCATAGTCAGAAGCTTAATTCATCTATTTCAAGCATCATAAAGCATACTAATGCAAAATTACACTCAAAAGTAACCTAGGCAACAATTATCTACAATATAACATATTCAAATATTGCTAAGCATCAAAATACATTTTAGACAATCTAAAGCATTCTTCAGAAGTTGCTAACAAAAATGAATTTTAGAGGTTTATCATTATCAATTCCACACCAAATGAATCAGTTCCTTTATATAGTATACCAAAATGACATCTCGTTAACAACTTCTCTTCGAATAACTAAGAGATAGGAGTGAGATGGAGGAATTACTTGCTCATTAGGGACAAAATCATCCAGAGAGCTCTGTGATAACTGAGAGTAGATTCCTTGCTGAGATGAAAATCCCTGTGAGAAGGATTGTTGCGATTGCTGCTGTGACCGAACCTGCGACGGTTGGCTTTTCCCGAAAACGGAAGACTCTGCTGCACTTGGTACCACACTTGGCCTCCTTCTCATATCATCAAAATAGGATCAATATTATTTTAAAATCTCTCTATCTCTCTTCATGCATTCATAGACAGATATATGTAAATATACAGTTTGTGTATATCGGACACAAAAACATCTAAAATACTGTAATGTATGAGAAAAATCGCACAAACACAGAGAAGTAGGCCAAAACACAGAGCGGCTCCGCACTTGGCATATCATCATCACACAAAAATAAAGCTCAATATTACAGAAAAATTTCTACTTCTCTCTCTTATCCATATAAACATACATGTAACATGTATACATAAGCATATGTGTATAGAACATCAAAATATCTTCAATATACATTCGAAGAAAAGGCAAAACAGAGAGATGCGCGCTTAGTTCCTCCTTAAATTTCACGAAGAAGCTCAAATTTACAGTAAAATTCTCTCTATCTCACTCCAACTCGCTATGTGTGTCGCACACAAAACATTCAAATTGGAATGCATGCGAAAAAACGCAGAAACACAGAGAGCTACGCAATTTCATGCTAAACAATGCAAAGAGATTAAATCGTGAAACTGAGATAGAATTTTAACCTTGCATGAGGAGGAAGAACAGAGATAGAGCTGAGATCCGATGCTTTGTTCATCTTCAACTTCATTTGCAGATACTATAAAAATTGAAATCTTCGAGAAATTAAAACTTCAATTTGAACAATTACGGAACCCTAACAGATGAAGATATAATCAAATTTGTAAATACATTTGAATTCCTCTGTGATTTTGCTCCGTCGAACAGTTAGAACTTGGAAGTGTGATCTGCGTTGATAATCCAGCGGGAGAGTGTGGGTTTATATATATGGAAATTTCAAATCAAATCTTTTGGGGAAATGGTACAAATGGGCCTTTCATGTGACTTCTGGGCTGTGATGGACCTCTACTGATTAATTTGGGCCCAATAACTATGGCCCAGTCATTTCATCGAATCACTAGGCCCGTTTAGTTCAGACAATTTAAAAGAGGGATAATCATACTTTCGGCTATGGGTGTACATGGTCGGGTTGGTTCGGGTTTTTCAACTATCAAATCAAATCATTTGTGTCGGATTTTTAAATTTATAAACCAAACCAATAAAACTCGGGTTTTTCAACCTCGGGTTTTTTCGGATTTTCGGATTTTCGGGTTTTTTTAGATTTTTCCGGTAAAGTATTCATACAAACATATAATTTACTTGTACTTCAAATATTTCTTTAGTCCTACGAAAATACAACTATCTAAGGTCTTTCTTAAAAAAATAACACAAAATATGATATAATTAATGACACTAAAATATCCAACAAAAAAATAAATAATGAAATCGCGTAAAACAAATATTGCAAATTATCAAGTCATAATGAAAATGATCATAATTTAAAAGTACTAAATCATGCTAAAATAAGTTTAATAAGTATTAGTTACATGACTAAATATTAAAGGAAATTAAAATTAGATTATGTATTTTAATTGTCTAAACCAATGTAAAACTAAAGAACA
>JAJOOO010001946.1:0-30923 GCA_029582685.1 Solanum piurae
CAAAATTTTCATTAGAAATCTTAGATCTTTCCATAAATATCTATAGCAATATCTGTGTCCTTCACCTAAAGTTCGTTAAATTTGTGGGGAACTTCCAAAATAAGGAAGAAAAAGTTCACAATTTTGTCCTCTCTTTCGAAACCTAGTCTAAAGCTAACTGCAGGATATAAAGTGATATATTTGAAATTCATATCTACGTTTGGGATGTCCAAAGTATTTTGCTGAATCGAAAGGTGATGTCTATTTAAAGTTGGTTGGTTAAGTAAGTAAGAAGCTAAGAAAAGACACCTTACGGTTTTAGGATAATATGAGTAGTCTATATAATAACAATGAATTAGAACTCACAGATAATTTTTTTGAATTACATGTTCCTTGTCAAAAGTTAAATGTGAGTGAGAGGTTCTTTCTAAGATAATTTCCCTTTTGTGACAAATGTCATCTAACTTGTGTAACATATTGACATTGTTGAGAATGCCTGATTGATAAAGGAATTAAGGTCAGGATAGGCAGGAAATATTAAGATTTTGAGTTGAATTATAATTTACAGAGTATATAAAAAGAAAAAGTAAATAATTGGTGGGCAATCATTATATACTACGGTGACCAAGAAGATGGAAATATAGTGCAGATCGAGAATTGATCCCGCGACCTTGGGGGAATTTTGAACCCCTTTGACCACTGAGCCAAGCATTTGAGTTGTGTCAAGAGGGTTCATTCCGGTATATATACTCAAAAAAATCAAATTTGACCCTATGTATACGGGGTAATATTCAGGCGAAGGGGGTTCAAATGAACCTCCTTCTTGCAACCCTAGATCTGCCGCTACATTGAGGCATCAGGTCGTTACTGCCTACTTGATTTCTGAAATGGATGCAACAAAGAAGAAAATATTATTCCTAATTTTTACTACTGCATGTCAAAGGAAAGCCCAACATTTTGACATTACTTTACTTATCAAAAAGATTAAAGTAGGCTGAATTTACCCTTCGGAGTGGCCCAGTGGAGCGAAAGCAAGGGGTTTGCCTTCTGGGTTGAGCTCGTCGCACCGAGGTTGCCTAGTGCGGGTTACCTTTCCTATGTGGTTTGCGAGCTATTGCATAGGAGCGGGGGTTTTACCCTGTGCGCACCCAAAGGGTAGCGGCTGCGGGTTTCCCTTGTCATCAAAAAAAAAAAAAAAAAGTTAGGCTGAATTATTTTGCTGATGCAGCATTCTGCCTGAAGGGTTCCATCAATCATATCTTCTTTGAATGGCATTCTCATTTGCTTTCTTTCAATACTTGTTACATCTTAATCAAAATGATTGCCCATTATACTGAAGGGTTTGGTTCTTCTTTGTTTTCTGTGGTTTCAATAGTACTATAATTAGAAAATATATTGCTCTTGAACTGGGAAATTTTTTGTCTTTCTTAATCTATTCTGCTAGAAGTAGAAATCCTCTGAATAGATTTTCAGTGTGTCATTTTCCTAAGAAAGCTTTTTTTTTGTGTTGACGGAGTCTGTCAATTAATATTCTCCAAGTGTATAAATCTTTAATTAATATCCCAGTGCCTGAGATTGGTGGTCAGGGAATTGGGTCAATTGACAATATCAACATTAAGTTTTTAATTTCACTGTTGTTGCTTGAATACTTTGAGAGATGGATCTTGGACCTTACTGTACTCCAAATGCTAGCTCATGAGATGTTTAGATGAAGTGACGGATAACAAGAGAAAACGATTTTGAAAATGAAAGGGTAATGGTTGATTTCTATGAGAAATTTTTGTTTTTTCTAGAGGATATTTTATTTATTTTTTAAATATTTTTTGGGGTCAAGTAAACTGAAGTTTATTGATGTACACCAAGATGGTGTTAGGCTACGGAAGCATTGACTACATGTGATGCTATGGCCTCAAAAATCAAGCCAACTATCTATGAAACAAGGATCTTCCTCTTTACACTAAAATAAACTGAAGGGTGAATTTTTGAGTTTAAGAACCAGTTCGTGAATCCGTCAAAGGTTCTCCTATCCCTTTATCTACATCCCAGCTAGTGGTGTTTGATGTTTCTTATTCTAATTTCTGCCTATTTCGCTACTCATTCTCATCATTCCCGTTGTGCTTTACGAGTGATTGCTGTAACATTGAGAAGATTCTAATCCTTTCAACTCTATACTGACAGGATCGTTCTCTTGATTTTCCTGCACTATGCGCACTTTATGCTGTCACTGGTACTTATTCTTGTTCCTTTACAAGTATATTGTCTCTTATCTCCCTATACATTATACTGGAAATAAGTTTAATATGGTAAGAAGGTGAAAAACATAGTTGAGTTCTTCTGATAGTGATGGAGTAAGGGCAGGCATACAGAAGGGAAAAAAAGGAAAACATCAATACATCCTCAGGGATTTGCCTGCTCAACATTTGAACAAACTATGTCCATGTATGATACTACTTGCACTAACACATATGTAGAGGACAAAAGAGAAACTAGATGGCTCACCAAGAAAAAATATCTTTATAAACTAGCAAGGACAAGTTGGTATATCTTTTGCTTGTGGCACATAATGATTGCTTTTTTGTAACATTTTAATTCTATTTTAATTAATACTACCAATTTTATGATGTTTTTTTTATAGTATTTGTAAGTTTTAAATGCTAATTGTTCCTCAATTTACTTCTCAGTCCTTTTCTCACTTTTTCTTTGTTTTGGAAATTTTTAGATGTTGCTCTAGTTACATCCTTGAGAGATGGGATGAATCTTGTCAGTTACGAATTTGTGGCCTGCCAAGCATCCAAGAAAGGAGTCCTAATTCTAAGTGAGGTACACAATTCTCTCTTCTTCTTTGCAATATGATTTCACTAGTAACATTTTCAGAATCCTACACCGGTTAAGCATGTGACCTAATTATACCACTTGAGCTAGCTTTTCGAATTTAGGTCTTAGGTTTATTTTTTCAACTCACAAATCTAAGCAAAACCCATCCTTGATCTTGGGTTACCTAATGTTCGGTCAGACATGTTGATACGCCCAAATTACACCAACTGAAATAGCATAGGTGGTCATCGTCAATATAAAACCCAACGGGGTTGAGTATCGAATCCCACAGGGAATATGCTGAGAAATCAAACGCTATTTTCGTGCCTACTTGTGCACACCCAAAGTTGGAGGGCAAAAATGTGAAATGAGGCCAAGTTAAAGGGCATATTTATGTCCAGCTTTGAGCGTGCAGGGAAGGTACAGGGGTTGGTAAAATCCCACTTTGGTGAAGTGAATGATGGTGTAGTCTCTTTATTTGATTTTGCTTGTTTTGGGATTAAGTTGGTCACTATGCCCATCTTTCCAACAATGATCTTAGGAGAAAAGTAACTCCAATGGAAATCTTAATGTTGTGCCTAAGAAGATACAGAGATAGTACTGCAAAATGTTTTTGTCTCATGTTGGATTAAGTTGGTCACTATGTCCATCTTCCCAACAATGGTCTTAATAGCAAAGTAGCTCCAATGAAAATCTTAATGTTATGCCTAAGAAGATGCAGATATAGTACTGCAAAAGGCCCGTCTAGTGTTGATAATAAGTATACCTCAACATGCTAAAAGGGAAATATGATAGACTAATTTGTTGCTTTTATATCTACTTCAACTTATTTATGCAAGTTTATTTTAAATGCTAGAATTCAGAAGTCCGTTGGAATTTGATTCAGGAAGGGAACTTGCATCATATTCCTTAAATAAACTCTTTCTCCTTCTAAGTATTGTTTTCTAATTATCAGATTGTTACTGGACCAGTAAACGTGCTATGCAAATGATTTGAGCGGCACATTCTTCCATAATATTTTCTTAATTACAGTTTGCAGGTGCAGCACAGTCTCTTGGTGCTGGAGCTATTTTGGTGAACCCATGGAACATTACTGAACTTGCGTCTTCAATAGGTTATGCTCTAACAATGTCTGCAAATGAAAGAGAAAAACGACATCAGCATAACTTCTTGCATGTCACCACTCACACATCCCAAGAATGGGCTGAAACTTTTGTAAGGTATGCCCTTAATGAATCGAAGTAGCTCTTTTTATGATTTAGACTCCTTACCTTTATATTCTTGATAACAAGGGATCCCTGTTTAGTTTCCATATTATGTACTTATCACGGTGTTGAAGTGTGTGACCATCTCATCTAAAAGCTTAAGTTGGAGCACACTTTTGTTTACTAAACCAACACCGCCTCCTAATGTGTGGGCTTGATTTTTTGTTATGAGCCAAGCACATGATTTTTTTTAATAATAGATGGTGTGCTCAAACTTAGGATATTTGCCTCTGATACCATATTGAAGTGTTGATGTGTGTGACCATCTCATCTAAAAGCTTAAGCTATTAGAGGGAGCTCACTTTTATTTACTAAATTATGTTTTCAACACACTTTTTTTGAAGTCTAATCAATAAGAATATCAAGAAGCGATCAGAAGACAACAGTTAGCTCATATGTTCTTTTAACTACTTTTACCCAACTTCAGTTTTAGTGCAATCTAATGCTATTATTTTTTTCTGTGTAGCGAACTCAATGATACAGTTGTTGAAGCTCAACTGAGGACTAGACATATTCCACCTCAACTTCCCTCCGAAGTGGCTATTGAGCGCTACTTGCAATCAAATAATCGATTGCTTATATTGGTATTCTTTTTCCCTTCACTAAAATTTTAAAAAATGTATATTTGCGTAAAATCATAATTTCAACCAGTGATTAAATTATCTTAATTTGTTCTTTTATTTATGGTCTTAGTATTTGGTGTCAACTCAAATTTATTTATGGTCTTAGTATTTGGTGTCAACTCAAAAGGATCAACAATCAGGAAATTTGTGCAGTATGACACTGCTGTTAAATTCTACATTCTATCGAAAGAAAATTCATAAAAGCAGAAAATGGTTGAAAACGATGCGTTTTGCCATTAAATACTTCCATATATGGGCAGCAGCTCATGCTGAAGCTATTGTAGCTGCTCCTCTGCCAATTTCTAGGGCTCGCTTTGCTTGGATGTTATTTCGATTGCATTTTTACACCATTTGTTTGGCTTTCAGTTTATAAATTTCAAAGGAGTAAATGGAACGATTAAACAGATAGATATTTTAAGTAGAAACTGATGTCTCTGTATCCTGTCATTTATTCATTGCACACGTTCATCTTATATCTTTTTACTACTATGGGCATCTCAACCAAGCGGGAATGGAGTCTGTTGTTACTTGTTATTGCCTGAGACATATTTTAACATAAGTTGCTGAGCTGGCTTTTGTCAAAATATGTCTCTTGATAAAATTATACTGTTATTATGTCCATCAAATGTTTGTTATGCTGTTATATATCCATCAAATGTTTGTAATATCAAAAGGATTATGTGGTCTGTGGAAACTATTACTGTAAGGGTACACAAGATGCTGTTCCATAAAATTATGAATTTGAAGAGTTTTTGCAGTAGGAATGTAGGATGTTAGATTTTCTTTCTCTGTTACCATATCTCACCTACCTATGCAATTAACTGAGTACAAGGTAGTTCTGATGTTTCTGTTTTCTGAAAGTCACTCTTTTACTTTCAAAAATAGCTTCTGGCCTTCGTCACACACGAAAAGTTAAACCTGCTTTTGTCATGAAATTTGTTAGTAAAAAAGTTATTTTCCTTCAGTGCATCCACTTAATCTCTACTATTCCTTTGATTTAAAAGTGGAATAAATGCACTACTTTAGCGTGATGTGTATTATCCCTTATTAATTTATAGATAGTCTATTTGAGCCTGTTGAAAGAGGAGGACTGTATCAGAGAGCAGTAATCAAGCAAAATGTCCAACTTACTGTATTTTATTTGCTCTAAGCTATCTATCTCATTTACTGTGTGCTTTGGTTGTCCTTGTTATAGTTCCAAAAACATTGAATATCTATATGATGCAGACAGTGATAAGCTACTTTGCAGTTTCCCTAATAGGAAATACTTAGTTTTGACAGTCATTTTCTGTAATTTAGGGTTTCAATGCCACATTAACAGAGCCAGTGGATGCCCAGGGAAGAAGGATTGATCAACTAAAAGAAATGGAGCTTAAGTTGCATCCAGATTTAAAAGAACCTCTAAGAACGCTTTGTAATGACCCAAAGACGACAATAGTTGTCCTCAGTGGAAGTGACCGAAACGTTCTTGATGAGGTGTCCTACTTTCATAAGTTACTGTCTTTCTATCAGCATTTTTGTTTGTTTACTGACTTCTTCTACAGAATTTTGGAGAATATAGGATGTGGTTGGCTGCTGAACATGGAATGTTTTTGCGACAAACAGGGGGGAATTGGATGACTACGATGCCTGAAAATCTAAGTATGGATTGGGTTGACAGCGTAAAGGTGAAGCACTGTATTTTTAAACTTGAAAAATTGTCTCAAGTTTGTAAAATTTTTGAAATCAAAGTCTATCTTCTTTGTTTCAGCATGTATTTGAGTATTTCACTGAGAGGACCCCCCGTTCTCATTTTGAGCTTCGTGAGACCTCACTTGTTTGGAACTATAAATATACAGGTCATTAGTTTCATACCCAATTTAGGTCCATCTTTAATCAAACAACTAAATAGCCTTATGTTTATCTGTGGTTTCAGTCTCCTAATTCTGTTAGTGGGTTCTGATCATGCAGATATTGAGTTTGGAAAACTTCAATCGAAAGATCTCTTGCAACATCTGTGGACAGGCCCAATTTCAAATGCTTCTGTAGAGGTAGTCCAGGGTAGTCGATCTGTTGAGGTTCGAGCAGTTGGTGTTACTAAGGTCTGTTCTTGTGTTCCTAGAAATTAGAATGTCATTTTGCGGTATGCTGATTATTTTCTTAAGCAGCTTGTTTTAGTACAGGGGGCAGCAATTGATCGTATTTTGGGAGAAATAGTGCACAACAATGACGTGAAGACACCAATTGATTATGTTTTATGCATAGGGCACTTTCTGGCAAAGGTTTGTTTTTCATTTCATCTTGGACTAATCCTGAATTTACGGTTAGATGATCTATTTGGATGAAATTTTTGGCCAACTGCATATGCTTTAGCGCCCTGAATACTTGTGATGTTAAATTGCAATATAGGAAATCCACTTTGACCTAAAAACTTTGTGCATCATATAATTTGGCATGGTTTATATGGTTGGATTATGTGCCAGATTCCATCTTAAGAAGATGTTCTTACATAAATATGCTTGCTTTTATATGGCTTGGTCAGAGCTTTGCTAATTGAGAACGAGAAAATAATATGAACATGTTGTGTTTTCTTCAGTTCTATACAGCTACCTGGACATTGCAGTAGTTATTCAGTTTAATTATTACTTGATCCTATTTTGTTTTACTTATGTTCTATTTTAGCTCATCCAACAAATATACAACCTCTTAAATGTTGGCTTCCACCATAGTAATACTTGAGTATTCTTTTTATAATTCTACTTCACTATTACTTTGTATTTGATGCAACATCTTGATATCTTCTCACATCTTCCAATTAGTATTTTACATATATACTGAACTCCCTTGTAGTAACTCTCATTCAAATGTTTCTCTTAAACTGCTTAAAAATCAGGGCAGGTCTTAGAAAATGGGATGGGGAGTGAGTACTAGTTTGGTTTAAAGTTGTATGGTAGAGGAAACTCGCTCCTTCTTACCAAGGCCTGATTTTGGTCTGAAGGCTTAGTGCTTCCCAATAGTTTCATGAGGTCCTTTGCTGCATCCAGACTTGCAAGAAATTCTGAAGCTCATCTCAAATACTGCTTCAAATAACCGTGAAAATTTTTGCTTACATATTCACATTTCAACCATCACAGTTTCCGGATGTTTGTTGAAGTCTCAGACACTATTATGAAATCAGTCTTCTCTTAAATATCTTTATTGATGGATTTTTTGAACAATTAAGGAATATAAAAGAAGGCATACCTAAACTAAAGTTTAAAGCCGAAGTGATGCTCCAAAATGGAAATACTGTTACTGGTTGATGCAACAGAAAGATGAAGGAACTAGGAAGTGAAGGAAAAAGAAAAATCGTAGGGATGGGGACAATTATAGATTCTCAAATCTGAGGTTTCAAAGATGGAGATATCTACAATAAAATCAGGCAAAATGTTCTTTCCTAGCTCTGGCTTTGTGTTTTTTCAAGAGAAATTCTGCATCAGTGCCACCTGGTACTTCCATTTGAAATAAAAAACAATTTTCTTAAGGTTAGGTGATTGGCGATACTTGGTAAAGGTCAAATCATTAGTTTGGTTCTCTATAAGGTTCCAAGCACTGTTTCATCAGTAGCCCAGTTAATACTAGATAAGTCATACCTCTATTTCAGAGGGAAAGGTGGTCACTTGCTCAAGTCTTGTTGAATTTGAGATTCAAAGAACCAAACACTTGTTGGGATCATTTGGGCGTCATTGTTTGAGGCGCAAACTTCCATGAAGCCCATGGCTTCACCATGAAGCGATAATCCCTTGCTTTGCGTTTCCCCATCGATTTAAGTGACGGAGTGATGTTTTTTAATAAAACCCGTCTTATAGTCCTGGACCTTCCTCTCCCTGGGACTCTAGGCAACTTTGCAGGTCAACTTTTATTATTTCCATCCGCTTCTCTAGAAGCTTTTTCAAGGGCCTCACCAAAACTCACCGCTAGTAGCTTCATTTTGCTCCATCTTTGAATGTTGCTAATGAAAAAATGTTATGTATCACTCATTCATTTAGGTACACTCGTGGTTCTTTTCTTCTTTCTTATGTAGTTGATTTCTTCATGGACACTTAGCTTGCAATAAACTGTTGTCTTTCAGGATGAAGATATTTATTCATTTTTCGACCCAGACCTTTCTCAAGTACAAGCACCAACTATGAGAACCAAGATAGCTAGCCATCTTAATAGAAGTACTTCAAATCATTCAGCTGGTAAAAGTGGGCATCGGCCAGCTAGTTGCAAAGTTGGCCAGCAGGCTTCAACCATAGACAAGAAAGCCGGCAGTAATGAAAATGCAAATTGGTGGTCCTTGTTTCGTGATAGAATGACAGTCCATGAAGGGTCATCAGTTCTTGACCTCAAGGCTGATAACTACTTCTCTTGTGCAGTTGGTAGAAGCTGCTCTCTTGCCAGATACCTTCTTGGTTCATCAGCTGATGTTGTGTCTCTATTGAAAGATATGGCCTATAATTCATCTTGCTGAGCTGTTTCTTCGTACAAGTAGAAGTCTACTATTTGAGGTACATTCATACTTAACTCATTTCAGGTACTGTGTACCTCGTGACTAAATATCTTGGGCTTATTTAGGATATCATTAAAGTAGTCTATTAGGAAAAGTTGCTAAGCCTACAGCCACTACAAGCCTTACCAAGTTGAGTCTGATGGTTGGCCTTTCTCTCTTGGTTTTATACTCCAGCAACAAATCCTACCTTCTAGAATTACTTTCTAACACAACCTGTGTATCAAGCTAGAAAGGGCAAACCATGAAATTGCTAATATGGCATTTTCTTTTTGTTAGTTTTGTTACTTCACTATTGTAAGATTGTTGATCCCTTTATCCATATTAGTTGACCTTCTTTCTCTTTGTGTCTGTCACAATTTAGTTGATCACTGCCCTCTAAGCTGGATAACTTTATCAATTGTGGTAATAAAGCAAAAGGCAAAAGGGTCTGGTAGACCCTTATACTTGACTCGAATTGTAAACTGGACCCTTTTACTCTCCAAAGTTTCAACTAGACACTTCAACTCAAACAAAATAGAAATTTTAAACCCTTATGTCAGCCGGTGTTCCTCACTTGATCTGACATGAATGACACATCATATCCACGTAAAAAAAAAAGCCACATCATATCCATTTCATTAATTTAATGGTCACAATGTTATTTTTATATATTTATTTTATTAAACAAATAATTACTTTTTAAAAAATGATTTTCATTTTGTCTCAAGAACCCTAACCCAAAAGAAAGTCCATTGACAACCCCATTTGAGCTTACAATTTCATCAAAGCTAATATTAACATCAATAGAAAAAAGCACTCAAACCTACTACTCATTATACTAAACTTGACACTAAAAAGCTTGAAATTGAAAGAAAAATCCAAACTTGAAAGAAGAAAGATCAAGAACTATGAAAATTTCAAAGTTGTATCTACAATTTAAAGATGAAAATTTGTTTTTTGTTTTTCTAAAGGTTTAGCTTCGATAAAAAGAAACAATTAGTAGCAGCAAAAATTCTTCTTCAATTTCGATTTGAACTTTCAATTTGGAGAAGTTGTTTTTTCTATTGCTCCCAATTATTTTTGTAGTTGAATTTTTTATGAATGTGTGGTTTGCATTTGAAAAGTGAGGGAAAGTGAGGTTGGAAGAGAAAATAATTGATGATAGAGAGGATAGTGATATAGCATGTAAGAGATCTGCAATTTTCCAAAGAGGGGGTGGGTGGGTTTGAAGAAGAAAGGAGTTTTCTTTTTCTTTTTTTTGCCTTTTTTTAAGGTAGGTTAGTTTTTTTTTACTTTTTATTTAATTTTAGTAACTTTTTAAATCAATTCAAGCTCTTATTTCGTGTGTGTAACACACATTTTTCCAACTCAGCTAAGTTAACGCCACCTAAGGCCAGTCAATGGTCAAAGGGGCATTAAATTTCTATTTTGTTTGAGTTGAAGTGTCCAGTTGAAACTTTGTGGAGTAGAAGAGTTCAATTTACAATCCGAGTCAAGTATAAGGGTTCACCAAACCCTTTTGCCAAAGCAAAATGATTATCTTGATGTAACATCTTTTAGTAAAAGGCAATTTATTCAACATCATAATGAAATGAATCAGAATAGAGCAGGATGGATAATAGAGGATTCATATAGCTTACCCACCCACACAACTAATATGGGATTGAGGCACAGTTGATTGATTGATTCCACGTTTAGTCATTTTATATTAGTTAAAACAATATATTGATCATATTGATATATGTTAGTGAAAAACTTACAAGATAACAAAAATACAAGATTACAATTGAAAATAAAAGTGAAGAAATAAATCTCTTCAGGCTGAAGCGCGGATATCTCGCTCTCTTTAAGGAGATTCCAAGCCCACTGCAGCAAATGTTTTTCACCGGTCCAGCAGTAGTCCTTCTTGACTTGTCCCCTCCATGATACAACAACCTAATCACAATATATAACTCAACAACTCTGGACAAGAGTTGAGTCCAAAGCTCCACAAAAAGAACACCTCCCTTCAACTAATAAGAACTCTCTTTTTTGACCAACTCTTTCACTCTATATTTTTCTTGTGTGTTGTATATTACAAACCAAATGAAGACCACCACTATTTATACTACAAGAAGTCTTCCTAGAATTGAATAGGAAGATAATGGTGTAGTAAATAGTAAAGATAAATGGCCTAGAGGTTACATAGGTTACAAGATGTAATAGAGAAATAAAGAGTACCAAATAATGTGGGCAACAAATGCCCCTCAACGTGTAAGTGCAACTCAACGGACAAAAGTCAATGTGTGCATTCTCTAACTGCCAATGCTTCAAATGTCCACTAACGGCAGCAATGAATAGAGGAACTAACTGCTGAATCATTCAGCATTCTTGTAACTCCAAATAAAGCAAATTAATATATTAAGATATTAATATTAAAATGCTAATAAATCAACAATATATGAAAGTGCATTCAAGAAACCTGCATTCTAGCTACACTAGGTTGACTAATTTGAGAATTTGTTATCTAAATAAAGAAAGATCTCCAATATGTTGTAATACGATACAGTTCAGCCTTAAACTTGAGTATTTGACATAGAACAAATGTGACCACATCTGATCTCCTGAGTTTAGCTTATGGTTTGTCAATATGTTAATAAAGTATTGAAACATGGTTGGCACTATCTACAACTATGTATCTGCTCTTTTGATCTTAGCTCATTTGATATGCTAAAACTTTGTAGGCTTTCAAGCCGTGGCTAGGGTGACTGCTGATGCTGCTTCACATTTACATGCAAACAGACACAGGGAGGGATATTGTACTAGTGCCTTCATTTCACAACTGATGGACCATGTTTGTACTTGGAAAGAGTTAAGCATATGAATAAACTGAAATGTTCTTGTAGTAACTTTAGTAGAATAAACGCCCTAGGTTTCGTGGGATTTGCTTGTAAACGCTTTCCTTTTAGTTGTTTAATAAGAACCATATGCCTCAGCTTTTTAATTCCCTTCTGATAGTGTTTCCTTCAAGGTAATTGCTCTTTCCAGAGTTGGTTTTTGTGCACAGTGCTTCTGACTGACTTATTTTCATAAAGACACAATTCCTTTGACTGAATTATAAGATGAGATCTCGTCATAAACTCTGGAAGCATAAAATGCATTACTATATAAGTTGGTAAACTGATAATAGTGATGTTTGTTTACCATATAAGTGACTTTTTGAAGAATTACTGGACTAGCTAGGTTCTTGTACTTGGTTAATTACAATGTGAAGCCTTCTGTCTTGTCTTGAGATGACAAAAAACATTGAATCCTAATTTCATGTTAGCATTCTCCTTATGTTAGTCTTGGTGTATGCCCAAGAGTATGACCTAGTGGTTAATGAAGTTGGTTAATACTGCACAGGTACAAATTTCGGTGGAGGTAAAAATATTAGGTGATTTCTTGATATATGTTATTTGATATCTGTGTTGGTTGGAGGTGGTGATGGGTATCTTATGAAATTAGTCGAGCTGTGCACAAGTTCTAAGGATTACATCGATCAAAACTGATCACTTGAACCCTTAACTTTTCAACTACAACATGCTGTGTCAAATCAATTAAGATAAAAAAATAGAAGAAAAAATGTTTAAGCTTCAAATTTCAAATATTATTCTTTAATGGATCTAGTAATTTTGTTTTAAGCGAGGCTATTATATCATTCAACTTCAAACTGATGTGATTTAGTAATTATGTCATGATCTTTTCATAATAAAAAAAAAGATTATTGTTTCTAAATTTGTAAAATCAAAATTCACGTTATATCAAAGGTGGATGCAACACATTTGAATTCAATATTTTCAGTGCGGAGCATGAATTTATGTATAAAATCTCCTAAAATTGCAACAAATTATAGGCAACAGTAACTAATTGTAACGCTAAAAACTTAAATCCTAAATCCGTCTCCGCATCTCATATATACCTCTGACTTCTCTGAAATCGATATATGCATACATACATTATATCACTTTCAAAAATCCAACTCAAATCATTCTAGTTTTAGAGGGAAAACTTTAATTCTGAAGTCAAATAGGCAAAATCTTAAAAAAGAAAAAGAAAAGGTGGACTTTCTCCTTCTTAATAAAACGCCAAACTAGTTAAGAACAAAACTTGTGCAATTGGATGCTATAAAAATCCAAGAAACATCTTTTTCCTAGAGTTGCATATCTTCACTCTGAGAAAAAAAAATGTTGTGACATTCTTTTAGAGCGTTGAAATTGAATTGTCAAAATATATTACAGAGACCGAGCCAGAATTTGAAACTTATGTATTCTTAATTCTAATCATTTCTAGTTATTGATTCTAAATTAATAATTTGTACATATTCAATGAATTTTAAAGACAGATATAAGATTTGAAACAAAGTTACTGATTCAAGCGAACTCACAGACCACAAATATAAGATTTGAACCAAAGTTACTGAATTCAGCTGAAATCACTGGCTAGACCCTAGTTCCGCCCCTTATGTAGACTTATGGAATTGCAGAAGAAGACACAAAGAAGATGTGAGTTTGAAATTTAGTTGTGCACGCCTGGTCCTTTTTATAGCTACTTCCACTTTTGTAAATTACACATAAAGTGTGGGTAGTGAGCTCCATTCTAGTTTTTCCTTCATATACCACTTACCCATACCCAATTTTGTACATTTGCTTCTTTATAGGGTGGGGAATCGACAAATAATTCCATCTTCTTTTCTTTTATAATTAAAATTCATTTCTAAATCAGCTTACGCATGCTTTGGTTACTCCTACGTCATGGATATTTTAAAATACACACAATTTAATAGGAACATTATATCATATATTCAAGTGCTCGATTGGAACAAATCATAGGCCAAACGTTGTCTAAATGAAATTGTCGACTTATTAAGCCTTATAATAAAATAAGTCACTATGACATGATGCCTGAATTCTGATGGTATATTAGCTTTTTAAAAAAATTAACAAGATAGTACTATACTCTTAATATGTGAGGAATTTCGGTTTGAGCTTTGAAAATAAAGTTTTCTTTTTTTTTTTTGTTTCTCATTTGGTGTTTGATATTTATATTAGAATGCAATTAAATTAAATTTAGGATCGCGATCCATTTTGAAGACAGTGTTGTTCCTAATAAGATTTTCTTCGTTCCTAGAATTCAAACCCGAGTTTCTTGATTTAAAGTGAAGATTCCACCATCCCACCATAGCATGTTGATAATCTACCCAGACTTGCTACATCAAAAGTAATACATGCAATAGTTCAAACTTACTATAGTCTCTTTTTGTAGGGTAACACATAACCTTTTCGATGAAGTTCATGATGTTTCTCTTTCACCTCTTCATGAGTTACCTAGGAAATAAAATTTAAATGAAAAGGGTTTCTTAATTTACTTGAAATTATGTTCAAGATTATATGATGCTTCTTAAGGAATCAAAAAAGTAGAAAAAAAAAAAACTTTCATACTCCCTCCATCTTTATCTTTATAGGATACTTTTCGCTTCTCGAGAGTTAATTTAACTAATCTTTAAAGCTAAATTGAACTAAACTAACATAATAATATTTTTAAATTAAAATTTATATATTCAAAAATATCATAAGTTGTAATTCTTGAAAAAATATACTTTGAAATGACCATCAAATTTTTTATAATTTTAATCCCAAAGAAATTAAAATACTCCATAAATTGTGACAAAGAGAGTATACAAACAATTATGTTTTGTCCTCCTATAACATATAGATTAATAGCTTATTTAGATATATTCTAAGATATAATGACTTACTAAAACCTATATATAATGACACGAAGTAAAATTTTCTTCAGTAATTGCTAATACTACCATTTATTAAGAATCAAAAAGTGATTACGACATTTTGGCATAAATGTATATGTATTCAGATGGAACTGACAATTATCTTTTCACTTTCATAATCATGAAAAATAAATCTAAACTCAATTTTCTAAAGTCAAAATTTCCAACACAATAGAAAATATAGTAGAATACTATTTATTATAATCATCTTTGTTAATTAGAATATAGTGCAATTCATTTTAAGATATACTCCATAGTACGGTTCATCATTTTCTTCTGTTAATTTGCCTCATATATATTAAAAGCTTAAAGATGACAAAAATAAAATAAAATACTTAGTTTGGTTAGGAACTAGTTATTCTAGGATTAATTATCATGAGATAACTTATCCCATCATGTATATGTGATAACTTATCTCATCACTATGCTATAAATGGTGGGATGAGTTATCCCAAACATGCCAACCAAACAAGACACCAAACTTTTATCCCAGGACTATATATTCTTATCCCTCACACCGAACGATTAAATAAGATTAAGGGAATTACAAGGTGTTTAATTAATACAATTAAAGCTAAAATATAAAATGCTAGAGTAATATCTTTCTTTCAAATCATATTCAGTGAATATTTGGGTGCTTACAAGAAATTATAAATGTTTGTTTGATGTTAAGATATGACGCTTAAAACAATTTACTTGTAATAAGGTTTCACTTTTGACTTTGTGTTACACATTTTTATCTTGGTCGTTATAAGATTTTAGTCTAAATATATTACATAGTGAAAACGTGAGTTTTTTTGGTTTAAAAATACATTGATTCTGATGAAAAATATACTCGTATACAACACTGTGAAAAGAGGAAATTACGCAGATAAGCAAATATATACTAGTTAATTAGCTAACATAGCTATAGTTTGAATTAATTACCATTCGTAACCTATTTTTAGCTATAATTATATGTGCCTCTCTCAAATCGTATACATATACCAATACAAATACATATTATACATAAACATATACAACTATATAACCGATATACAAATACAATTTGTCTCTCTCCACGCTCTGCCCTATCTCGATCGCCTCTCTCCTCCCTCTCTCAATCTCGCTCGCCTCTCTCGCCTCTCTCCGAATTGTAATTAACAAACAATGAAACCTAATTAAGTTATTTTTAATGGCTATTTGCAAAATTTGCTCGTAAATAATATAATAAGTAATATACAACAAACATTTCACAAATTTTCAAAACTAAAACTATGAAATAATTGAAATTTCAACTATATATCGTGCCTTTCCCTATCACTCTTTAACTTTGTTCTAAAAAGGAAAAGAATAAAAAAAAAGTTACACTTGGTCATTTAAACAGGGACAGATAAATATAACTTTGTACCAGAAAAAATATTTTTACATGAATACATTTAATTTTTATTTGTTTATTTTGATTAAAATACATTAATTGTAGAATTCTAATTCAAACAGTCTCTCTTTAATTTGGATTTTCTCTTATTATTCATCAAATCCGAAATTGTTTAACTTAAGCCAAAAAAAATTGAATTAATTAAATTAACCTTGATACTTATCATATTAAGGACCAAATTACCCTTTTAGATAGAGATTCTCTAGGTCCACAAGATGTCTAAAAAAGACAATTTCATTGGAAGTAAATTATAGAGGATAGAAATATTCACTCAATTCCAACCAAGATTTTTTTTTTGGTTATAAATATCCATTCATTTTGCATATAACACTTCACTATTCATATAATACACAAATCATTGTATTTTTGTTAAAAATATGAATTATTTTTCCACATTCTCATTTCTTCTTCTCCTTGTGCTTCCTCTCTTGGCTTCATGTCATGAAAAACAGGTACCACTATATTTAATCACTCTCATTTCTCATTAATTAAATTCTTTCTTTAAAATCTCTAGTTATGTGTTGTTCTTTTTTTATGGTGTTGAAGGTTTATATAGTGTATTTTGGAGGGCATAATGGGGAGAAAGCATTGCATGAGATTGAAGAAAACCATCACTCATATTTATTATCAGTGAAGGATAATGAAGAAGAAGCCAAATCTTCTCTCATTTATAGTTATAAACACAGCATCAATGGATTTGCTGCACTTCTCACGCCTCATCAAGCCTCTAAATTATCTGGTATGCAGTGACAGAATCAGAATTTTCATTAACAAAGTCAGAATATGAAAAAAAAAATAGACATATAAATGAGTCGAAGATATGTAACATGTTTTACTTATCTATAAAGTGTAACGATGTTAATCTGATAGTGTAAAAATTCTTTTAAACAGAGTTGGAAGAAGTGGTATCAGTGTATAAAAGTGAGCCAAGAAAATATAGTTTGCATACAACAAGGTCATGGGAATTTTCTGGAGTGGAAGAGTCAGTGGCACCAAATTCTTTGAACAAAGATGACTTGCTATTGAAAGCCAGATATGGAAAAGATGTTATTATTGGGGTTCTTGATAGCGGTACATTTTATTTATTTACTTACTATACTTATTTGGTTTATCATTATTTAATTTCCAACATTTAAAAAATTCCCTTTTATTTAAACTTTAAATGTATTTCCAATATGGACACACACAATCTAATTAACGTGTGACTACCGTTTCTCTAATTGGTGATTTGGACAAGTCTTTGTATAACGGAAAGGGATATATATAACTCGTGATTTTGTTCAACAATGTTAACCTATTGTCAAAATTTTACTTTTTAAATGGTCAAGGCGCGACAGAGATAGATTCAAAATTTGGACTTTAAATTCTAATCCTTATTGAATTCTAGAATAATAATTTGTATATGTTAAATACAAAATTTGGACTAAGGTCTATCGACCTTTCCTACCTGAAATTTAGAAGCTTCGTTCATGAGCTTTCTCATACAGTCACTAAACTAATAATTATTAACCTAGAAAGTGTTTTTAAGTTAATAATTACCAGTTGAATGACCATCCGTTAAAAAAATGATAGTATATGTGATGAATGTTGTTGGATGATGCACCATATAGGGCTATGGCCAGAATCTAAGAGCTTTAGTGATGAAGGGATAGGACCAATTCCAAAGTCATGGAAAGGAATCTGCCAATCTGGAGATGCTTTCAACTCTTCAAACTGTAATAAGTGAGTCTTAAATATTCCTATATTTTTCCTTTTTTGCCTTATCCATTTATTTTTATCTCCATGATGTGATAGTACTATACCTATTTTGCAATCATTAATAGCCAATCTTGGGTAAGAAAATCTTCAGGTGCTCAATAAACCCAAGACCAAACATTTTTTTGTTTGTTGGTGTGTGTAGGTGAGGAATTTCAGTTAAACATAAACTGATTTACTTTACCATTTATACATAACACATCTTTATTTTGTTCAATATAGCAAATTGTTTCCTTAATTTTTAAGGAATAGTTATCATATTGGTAACACGTTCAATGTATCTGTATAAAGTATACACGATCTATACTTATAAATTAGATGGTCGAATGGTTCAGACCCGTAATTATTCCTATTTTTATTTTATAAAGAACCTTATATAATTTCATAACTAGGCTATAGGAACCTATCGTCAAGTTATATATCACATGACATCATGCTTGGATTAATTTTTGGCACTTGTCTATTGTCTCTTATACATTGACCTAACGTTGAATGAATTATTATGTTTAGACGTGCATAAATTATAAGTTTGGTAAAAGAGGTCAATTTCAAGGGTTCTGGAACTTGTCTTTTTGTCTTCTATAGTTTATAAAAGCAATTAAAAATAAGAAGAAAAAAAACATATTATAATTAGTATGTGTTACTTATAAAAATGTACTTTTCTAATTGGTTGATGAGAGTTTTTTTTTTTTTTAATAGGACAGGACCCATTGGGTCTCCATGCCTGTCATTTGGTGACCTTTTGATATCAGTGTAATAATTCGAGTATTTGTCCATTTCAATCAAACCAAAACAAGTTATGCTGACAAATAGCTAATTGTTTTTTGGATTATTGCTTTGCCATCTTGTGAACTTTGTAGCCTTTCAATGCCTCTAGTGTGCAGTATTACTTTTTTTGTTTGCATACCTGCATGTGTTGTTGATCATGTATGGAGTCCTCAATGAAATTTTAGGTGGCCCTTACATCCATTATTGCACGTATATTCTCATTAGTTGGACTCGAACCTTCACTAATAAAGTGAAAGTTCAAACGGTCAACCTGAACTATTAATATACCCGTTTGTTAGTAGTACCTTCTTTTCAAATTGCATGGGTGGGAGGAGAATAGTCTAGTTTGTTATTATACTTGTTTGACATACTATCTTTTTAGTCTATTTAAAAAAAAGTGTCTATTTTTCTCTTTTAGCAACTCTTTAATTTCAATTTTTCACATGTCATGTTTAAGATTATAAAATGAACGAGTCTTTTTTACTTTTTTGAACTTCAGGTCAAGTAAAAATAAGTCGAACACATTGAAATGAAGGGACTATTATATTTCTCCAAAAAACATATCACCATGCTACCATATGGTACCCAAAAAATGAGATTTTGTATACCTTTTCACTAGATTGTGTGGTTCACTCATTTATTTTCTTCTTTTCTTTAGAAGAGAATATTTTATTCATGGTTATTGATAGGGGTGAGAGAGGAGAGGGTGGGGATGTGTGAATCAAGTCCTTTAATATCTTATCTAATCATATGAGACATATCTAGAGTGACTCTGTGGGTTCAACTAAATCGATTTCTTTTCGTAGGGCCGGGTCCAGTCAACTTCTCGTTCTAAAGAACCGTTGACTAGCTAGCTAATCGAACTAGTGGACATCCTATCTAGCAACATACTGAAAATCATGCCTTTCGAACTGTCACAATACCCCGTCTTCCAAATAAAGAATGGGGAGAAAGATGGAAGACCTTTATTGACATTATCTTTCCTCCAACTTGTTTTAGCCTTGCAAGATAACGCCTTGTTCTTGCGAATAAATTTTAAAATGTTTATATGTAATAAGTGTCCACTTATTCTGAAATTACTGACTGAAAATTATAAATTTGCCTCTCTTAATCATGTAAGATATGAGAACTTTAATATTTATTCTACTATGCTACTTTGGGACTTCATTTGCAGGAAAATAATTGGAGCTAGGTACTATATAAAAGGTTATGAACAATATTATGGCCCTCTAAACAGAACCTTAGATTATCTATCTCCAAGAGACAAGGATGGACATGGAACTCATACATCATCAACAGCAGGAGGTAAAAAGGTTCCAAATGCCTCTGCCATTGGTGGCTTTGCATCTGGCACCGCCTCGGGTGGGGCCCCACTAGCACGGCTTGCAATGTACAAAGTCTGTTGGGCTATTCCAAGGGAGGGGAAACAAGATGGGAACACTTGCTTTGATGAAGACATGTTAGCAGCACTGGATGATGCTATTGCAGATGGTGTTGATGTTATTAGTATTTCCATTGGAACAAAACAGCCTCAGCCTTTTGATCAAGACAGCATTGCAATTGGAGCACTTCATGCCATGAAGAAGAATATTGTTGTATCTTGTAGTGCTGGAAATTCAGGGCCTGCACCTTCTACATTGTCTAATACAGCTCCTTGGATTATCACTGTTGGTGCAAGCAGTGTTGACAGGAAATTTTTGTCACCAATTGTACTAGGAAATGGCAAGAAATTCATGGTAAGCCGAAACTATTACACACGTAACACAAGAAAACATGAGAAGAAACATGAAAATCTATTCAATTTTCGACTACTCTTTCATCTAAAACAATTAAACGCTAGGATTAGAACATGTTTCCTAAATTGAAGCCGTTCTTCATTTTGTATGCTATGCATGAAATCAGGGACAAACAGTTACACCTTACAAGCTGAAGAAGAAGATGTACCCTCTAGTTTATGCCGGAGAAGTGATCAACACTAACGTAACCAAAGATTTAGCAGGGTACTCTCTTTCCTTCCTTCCAAGTTTCAATATTTTTTAGGTGATTATATCAAAGAATATCTGAACTTTTGCAAAAACATTTCAGGCAATGTTTACCAGGTTCTCTTTCGCCGGAAAAGGCCAAGGGGAAAATAGTAATGTGCTTGAGAGGGAATGGGACAAGAGTAGGAAAAGGCGGAGAGGTGAAAAGGGCAGGAGGAATTGGTTACATACTAGGAAATAGTAAAGCAAATGGGGCTGAGTTAGCAGCAGATGCTCATCTTCTTCCAGCCACAGCAGTGGACTATAAAAGTGGAGTTCAAATTCTCAACTACATCAGTTCTACAAAGTCCCCAGTAGCTTATATAGTCCCAGCTAAAACAGTTTTGCATGCTAAACCAGCACCTTACATGGCTTCATTCACTAGTAGAGGTCCAAGTGTAGTTGCACCGGATATCCTCAAGGTCAGAATTTACATAAGACACTAAAAGACATTTACCTGATTTGTGATATATGCATTGTCTTCTAAATAAAATTCTGATTTTGTGCTCTTTCCACAGCCGGATATCACGGCACCAGGGCTGAATATATTGGCAGCATGGAGTGGAGGATCATCCCCTACGAAGCTAGATATTGACGACCGTGTAGTTGAGTATAACATACTCTCAGGTACTTCCATGTCTTGCCCCCATGTTGGTGGCGCCGCAGCACTTTTGAAGGCTATACATCCCACTTGGAGCAGTGCTGCAATAAGATCTGCTCTCATAACCTCAGGTACCTTCAACTGCCTCTGAAATTCGTCAGGGAATAGAAGTTGAACTCTTCTTTTGTCTATAAGTTTCCACTGTATACTGATTTAATCAATGTATATTTTCAGCTGAATTACAAAATAATGTCGGTGAGCAAATAACTGATGCATCTGGGAAGCCAGCAGATCCATTCCAGTTCGGAGGAGGGCACTTCAGGCCATCAAAGGCAGCAGATCCTGGACTTGTCTACGATGCTTCCTACCAAGACTATCTTCTCTTCCTGTGTGCCTCTGGTGTTAAGGATCTTGACAAATCCTTCAAGTGTCCTAAGAAATCATATTCGCCTGGAGACCTAAATTACCCGTCTCTGGCTATTCCAAATCTCAATGGCACTGTGACTGCTAGAAGAAGATTGACAAATGTAGGTGCACCAAAGAGTGTTTACTATGCCAGTGCCAAACCTCCATTGGGATTCTCTATTGAGATTTCACCACCCGTCTTGTCTTTTAACCACATTGGCTCCAAGAGGACGTTCACTATCACAGTGAAAGCTCACCGTGACATGATGCATAGAATTCCGAAAGATCAGTATGTGTTTGGATGGTATTCCTGGAATGATGGAATCCATAATGTTAGAAGTCCAATTGCTGTAAAATTGGCATAAATACTCAAACCCATAGCAGTATAGGGGTATATAGTGCTCTGTTTTCCCTCAATTGGTGCACATAACTTTACTTTAGTTACATCTGAAGCAAAGATATCTCGCTAGAGAATAAAATCAGTGCATTTCTCATTTCTATCCTAATGAAGTCTCAGTATGAACTTGCTTCCCTGGCGTTATACTCATCCCTGCAGTAGAATTTTGAGAATGTAACATGGAAAAAAGGAGTCACGAGCCGATGAGAAAATTGAAATTCATGATTTGATTGATTACATGAATACTTTATACCATTAATAGTTGAATGGAACATCTCTGTACAAGAAATTTAGATACAAACATGTTAAGACCAACAGAACTAAAACCAATCTTTGTACTGAATAACCCAATGATATCAGTATAACGGGGAAAATCTCTCACTATGAGGTGTAGTATGGTTTGGTAGTCTTGCTTCTGCATAAGAAATCAACTGCGATGAGGTTACACTTTCATCAATCTTGTGGACTTCTAGTTATGTCTTGTATCATCAGCTAAGTAGAGTCTTTCTATTCAAGACACAATCTCACCAGGGATATATTAACACAGCTACAGCAACTTGGATTTTATATGACATGTATTTTCCAGTATGTGTAATATCAACCAACTACATACTAGTCTTTCCCACCGATGCAAGGAATATCACTTTTATTCACTCCATATCTCTTTTCACTCTTGCTCTTTCACCATTGAAGTGGACATATTTCCATCTGCTTTGATACTTTTTGAGAACCAGTTTTTGCTTATCTTCTTGGCCCAACATCTGGAAGGCTCTTGCAACTCTTCTAACTGTATCTTCATCTGGTTTTACCCCCAACTCCTCCATGTCTGCAAACACCTGAATTTTCAAGAAGCATGCTTCAAAAAGTAGAATCAAACTTTGAACAGTAGAGGAAATCCATTACGAAAGATAGAAGTGAGGTTAATCCACAGCATCACGCTGTTCTGCAGAGAGGGAACTGAACAACCAGTTATACTTGGACCAATTAGGAAATATGCAAACAAATTTCATTTACCTCAACTATCTTGTCTGGCACATGATGATGATCATACAATGAAATCATCCTGGAGAAGAGCCGTTTCGAAACAGACCGTGTGCTTGTATGCAAAATCATATTCCATAACGTTTCTGCTTCATCTACCCTATTGTCCATATCAAATGCTAGTAGAAGTGCATCATAGGTTGCCATTGTTGCACCTTGACCTTTGCTCAACATCCACTTAGCAACCTAAGCATAGAGTGTTAAAGAGTATTATTTAGTGACAAATGGCTATTCTGAAAGACTTCAGTACACAATCAAACTAGTGACCATGATCTGTCTAACAATTAAGATTCACATATACTCAATTACACGAACCTCTCTTTCCTACCAAGCCGTTTTAAACATGCCCCGACAATCCAGAGGAGTAGAACCAAATCTCAGTATCACCAAGTTCAGTTTCTACTTCCATGTAGCTAGTAGTCAATATATTCAAATGATACTTGTCGAATTGATTATGAACTACAACTACATCAAGGGGGGTGGAAGAATTGACGTCGATTGAGTAATGACAAGAGATAATCCACACAACTGGGAAAATTAAAAGTGCAACCGCATCAGAGTTTTTTGTCTGGCAACTTCAAGAGGATATGGCAAAACGAAAAAAAACCTGAAGCAGAGCCTCCTTGTACTAAGTCAATTTGATAAGTAGTTGAATATGATACTTATGAAGCTAAGACGAGGCTTGTAATGGCATAGCTTGTTGACAAATGATATTTATCACTACAAAGCTTCATAATTTATCAAGGCAAGATGCTATCAAATATACCACCCATGCTAAAAATAACAAAATAAAGTTCCCAAGCATCGTACTTGAATTACTCGTTTCCACAGCCGCTGTTGCCTTAAGATTCTTAGAGCCTTAGCAGCTGCAATCAATGGAAACTCTGTCTCCCATGCAATCCATTTATCTAAAGCACCATAAACAGACTCTTTCTCATTTGGAAGTCCAGAAATCTGTCCATTTACATATCACAAAGAAACAGAAGGCAACGTCAAAATACGTCTACTTCAGGTATACGAGAAAACATACCTTTCAGTGTGCAAACTATAGTGATTAGCCAGAGTAATTTGAAAAAACTTACAATCCGAAAAAGATTCAGGGCTTTTTGTCCAGATCCAGCAGATTCTCTTTTCTTCCATAGGTGATGTTCTACTTTTCCAGCCTTCTGAACTTTCCTGCATCCACACCGAGGATAATTAGTTTAGAGAAGATAAAAAGAACATTTAACATGAAATTCAGCTTGACATAATACTCCATAGAATATAATCAATTACTTCAAGAAAATGAGTATCTGTTATCAAATTGACCAACCGAACAGACCAGATGAAAAATGACTCGGTGTTCAAACAAATGTGTTAATGGGTAGCATTACTTACTTCTGATCAGCAGCATCAGAGATAGTAAGAGAAAGTTCACCCTGCTTCTTGGAATGTTTAAGAGCAGAGGTTACATTTAACTGCATATGATAGTAGAACCTTAGACACTGAGCAATAATCTGTATAAACAATAGTCAAAAAGGAGCATCTCATTCCAACCTTATCCGATAACCCGGTTGAGTTTATTCCCTTTAGCAAAATGTTGCAACTGAAGAAGTGAAATTGTAGAGAACCTCCCATTCTAGCACAGCAGTTCTAAAAATAAATTCTTCCCAAATATACACATCAGGGGACTCTCATAAGCAAGAATGGTTCTTAAAGAAGCAAATTAGAAAATTTGTAACTCAAAACTATTAGCATTAACTGACTTATATGTAGAAAAAAATACCAATATGTATTACCAGTTTCTGCAAGAATGATGGATAATGAGGAATAGCTGAATACACTTGGTTGTGGAGCCAAATCTCGTATTTAACCAGATAAGGGTCGAAGGACGGACCTATTATCCCAAGTTTCGAAGCTGCATCAGCCGATATTTTTATCATTAAAAAAACAAGAGAAAGGAAAAACTGAAAACTGAATCTATGCAGCAGAAAGTTATCATCTGTTGAAATTGAGAAGAAATTCATAGATAATAGAAAGCAACCATAAATTCTTAAAAGCTCATCTATGGCTGCAATCCTTTTCTTTCCTCAATTTTTAATTTTACTTTTTTGGTTCACACCTTGCTAAGGTCTGCTACACTCAACCCTCCCCAATGAAACTACACTGGGTATGTTGTCGTTGTTGTTATTTTCTGGTTCACATCTGTGGCTATAACAATTAAGAGGCTAGATAAATGTAATCACCTCAACTTAATGACAAAAAAGCTGATAATTATAGTACTCAGACAGTCATTAAGCTCATATACTTGATTCAGTTTATCACTTCAATATGAAAACAATGAGATATATAACAATTGTAAGGAAAACACAGTTCTTTTCTACATAAATAAAGTGGGAAAATAAAACCAGCATCATTCAGTGATTATCTTCATCAATAAAAAGGGATTAGAGAAAAACGCGGGAACGTACAGTTCCATTTCTCAGTAGAAACTACTCGGAGTGAGTTCGCTGGAGAAAGAAAGTGGAGGAAGTGGCGGCCGGCGTAGAGCTGTGGTGGTTCGATAGATTCGACCGGAGAAGAAACTATATCGTCCTTTCAAATTGGCGGGTCGGAATGATTCGGAGTTTGAGATATTGAATTATTTGGGCTGCTATTGTTCCAAGGAATTGGGCTTACAAGCTGTAATATATGGCCCAATTCTTGCAGCCCACTGGTTCTTATTTTTCTCTGTTTTTTTTGTTTTTTTTAAAAAAGAATATATCATGCATTTTTGTTTGAAAAGATCTTTTCATTTTTTATTTACATTAAGATATGTTTTAAGGAATGAAAAACAATTTTACTCCTAATTCAAAAGGTAAGTTTTCTCCTCTATTTACGTCAAAAAAACAATTTGATTCTTTGAAAAATACGATCGAAGGACTCTAATTTGATTAATTTTTGGATAAATTTTCTCTCCGTTTTGATTTGTACAATGACCTGGTCATGAATGTAATTAAAATATATATAATTGGTTGTTACATTATCTTCTTTTTTTTTAATAATTATAGTATACAGATAACTTGTCCATCAAGACAGGGGCGGAGGCAACATATAATGAAGGGGGTCATCCGAACCCCCTCGGCGAAAAATATTATTATTTATACTATGGTTAAAATTATTTTTTAGGTATGTATAATTGATGTTGAACCCCCTTTCACTAGTTCGTGTGTTTACTTCTTAGATTTTGAACCCCCTTATTTAATTAAAATTTCTAGCTCTGTCACTACATCAAGGATAGATAAATGAGAACAAAATATCTTAATATATAAGGTTTATATAACGCGTTAATTACTGCATGTAATGGTAGATTAAATAATTGACACGCTTTTGAAATCTTCTTTAAATAATTTAACCTATCAAACTCTCACGTAATATTGTCCGACCCCTGCGTTAACATATAGTTTTCCAATATCTTGCTGATGCATAATGGTTGATATTTGTAGAATACTTAATTAATTACCAGTCTTCTCTTTTAGACGTATTCTAATATAATTTATTTATTGTTATAGTTGCTTGCTCACTCAATTTTTTGCCCTACCATGTAGAACATTTGAATCAGTGTATGTAAATATATATTTATATCTCGAAACATCAAAAGTAAAAAATTTCTTCTGAAAAATCAATTGATGTAGACCTTCTGCGTAAGATTTGATGATAATCAACAACTTAGCTAGCAAAAAATGCGCCTAAAGAGTGACTATTCTTATTGCTACGAAATTTAAATCAAACAATAATTATATGATATTTCTATTTACGAGGTGAGGTGACATATTTGTAATTTCGTTAGCTTTTTCTCGTCAAGTGACCGTAAAAAACTTTTAATTAACCTATATGATGTTTGACCAAGTCATATATATATAGATGAAAACCTTTTTTAATGAATTAAGGACCTTACGATGTTTCATTTATGTGTTATTAATAACATGAAAATGAAACATTATCTTTAGGTTAGTACTAAGATATATGTAACGTGGTTTGACTATAAATCTTGCGTGGAGCCACCAATATTATATATATATATATATCAACTTAGACGACCAACTGAAATCGACATTCATGTTATTTTCTTAATTGATATATAGTTGTAGTAATATTTTTGTTTTGCAAGAGGAGAATAATTAACCAAATAGCCCAACAACTAAAGTTGAAATTGACCAGATGGGTGTGGTTGGGTTAAGATTTTTTCAATTCATTTAAATTCGAGGCTATTAAGTCTATCCTTAATCACAACTTAATTTTGGTCAGATGATAATCAACCTCGAGTCTAGGGTATAAACTTGACTTTATGGCCCATAAGTAAGCCTTTTTATAGAAGAGAAGGATATTTTCTATCGTCTTTTGTAATACTAGATATATCGTTGTCAAGTTCTAATAATAAAAATACTCCATGTTTCCATCCGTTCTACAATTTTTTTCTTAATTTTGTGCAATTTACGACATTTTTATTGCCGCTCTGTATTCTTGATTTAGCCAAAAGAAAAGGACCTTGATCGATTGACTTGTCTTTAACCCCTTTCTATGAATTCAATTATTGTCGCAAATAATGAATTTTCGGTTAACGATTTTATTTTTATGAATTATTTTTTGGGGGTACTGTTATGCGGTGAACGTGGTTTGACTATGTTTTTGGTCTTTGCATGAACACGCTAATGTTTGTTATTTTCTTAATTGATAGTTGTCGTAATATTTTTATTTTACAAGAGGAGAATTAAGTAGTGATTTTTTGGCTATGCATTAATCGTACAATTGACTTGCTCTTAATTAGAAAAGAAAAGAACCAAAATAGCCCTTGAAGCATAGGTATATGTTCATTTTCATCCTTAAGATATCAGAGTACTAGTTACTTAGCTTTCACAATTCTCCAAGTTTGTAAATATAGTATCTTTAGTCCATTTATTTAACAGAATATATATCAGTAGATTAAATATAATATCAAATAGAAGTATATTATCAGTATCATGAATAAAACCGAAAAAGTTAAATTAATAAAAGTTTCTTGACAAGCATCGAGGGTATGTAATAAGGTTTGAGATTTTTATAGAATCTAACTTTTTTCTACTTTGAAATTTTGAAGTTAAGTCAAGACCTAGCACGGCTAGGGTCAAGGTTATACTTGATCTAATGGAAAAGCTTTCATATCGTATAAGGTTGCAGTTTGTGGATGGAAAATCTGGTAAGTTGATCGAGGTTTTCAGGAGATTGTATATGATAATCTACCTTTATATTGTAATTATTGTAAGCACCAAGGTCATGATGAAGATAGTGATGGGCAATCAATCTTTTCTAATTCATGCTAAAGTTTGAGGCTGGTAATTCAACTTTCTTCTTGATTGACATATTTTTACATTATTTAAGCATCCTCATTTGTAATATCATCATGGAGTGTATTACAAACTCTGTGATGATCAGAAAATACTTAGTTCTCTCTAGCTCTTATTTTCTTCATGCTTGTTAAGTAGCAGAAGTTAGGTACTTCATAAGGATTAGTAAGGTAAGGCCTACCCCCTTGCTTGTACTTGTCCCTATAGATATTTTTTATGTTTAATAAAAGACCGCTAGACACTGTCTAGTGGTAAATTTTCTTTAAAAAAAAAAAGTTAAAATATTGGCATCGAGGGTATGTAATAACGCTATTATTTGTTATGCTTCACTCTTTTTATTATAAAGTTTGAATGCATATACTTAATAGAGTTGTTATGTATTTTGATTGGATCAACTAAAAATAAAATTAACCTGAGTTATTTCTCATTACCTATTTAAAAGTTGAAAGTGACTATTTGGCTACTATTTCATGTTACTAGCTAGACACAGATAAATAGAGACCAAGTTTAAGCTTCGACAAGAAATAGTCATAGTCCATTTAATTTCGTAAATATTAATTCTCCTATATAATTAGCTACTATATATAGACTATTTCCTATCTAGTAGACGTATGCATAAATTGACGATCATTAATTAATTACATGTAGTATTAATAATATTACTATCATATCACTATAAAACCCCTTAATTAGAAATCAACTCATCATACCAGACAAATCAAAGCAAATCCAAAATGAAGAACCATAACATAATTGTATTTTTCTTTTCCCTCTTCCTAATTATGAGGCTTGGTAGCTTTGTTTCATGTACAGAGGAATCAAAGGTATATATTGTGTACCTTGGAGAACATAATGGAGACAAGACTTTGAAAGAAATAGAAGATCACCACTGTTCATTTCTTCATTCTGTCAAGGCTACTACTTCCAAAGAAGATGTTAGAGCATCACTTGTTCACAGCTATAAGAACGTCATCAATGGCTTCTCCGCGGTGTTAAAGCCACAAGAAGTCGATATGATATCAGGTACAAACATCATGAACATGGTACATATGAACTTATAGCGTAATTTGTTAGAGAGAGCACATTATTAATTAACCATTAATTTATGTTGTATTTCAACATGTGAGCCTGCAAACACGTAAAAATATTATTACTATATCTGCTTTATGGGACTTGGCAATAGTTAAGAGTTGAATCAATTAAGAGTGCACTTTTAATTACTTAATTATATTATGTCTCAACGGTACCACATTTGTTTCTGATCAGTGTAATATTTTTTTTCATAACAGGGATGGAAGGGGTAGTGTCAGTATTTCACAGTGATCCTTATGAAATAAGGCCTCATACTACTAGATCATGGGACTTTGTGAGCTTACTGGAAGGAACTTCACTGTTAAATTCTAGAGAAGAATTGCTGCAAAATGCAAGTTATGGAAAGGACATTATTGTTGGGGTTATGGACAGTGGTAACAGTTTTTCTCTGTTTTGTAATGATTTGAACAATACTACTCCTTAACAAGATTATCTAATTATATTCACTCATCATCTTTTTATTAAAGGGGTGTGGCCAGAATCTTTAAGTTTCAATGATGAAGGAATGGAACCAGTTCCAAAGTCATGGAAAGGAATTTGCCAAGAAGGTGTCGCCTTCAACGCCTCCCATTGCAACAGGTTGACTACATCCCTAATTAGTTATCGCTCTATATACATTGACAATATAAACTGAATACTTTTGTTTTTCCCTCTCTCAAGGAAATTAATTGGAGCACGATACTATTTAAAAGGTTACGAGGCAGCAGCTGGTCCTCTTAACGAGACAAGGGACTTTCGATCACCGAGAGATGTAGACGGTCATGGTACTCATACAGCAGGCACAGTGGGTGGTAGAAGAGTTGCAAATGCATCAGCTATTGGTGGATTTGCAAAGGGTACAGCTACTGGAGGTGCCCCCAATGTTCGACTCGCCATCTATAAAGTATGTTGGCCAGTTCCAGATCAGAGTTTAGCTGAGGGAAATGCATGTGCTACGGATGACATTCTTGCTGCTTTTGATGATGCCATAGCTGATGGGGTTCATGTACTCAGTATTTCCCTAGGGTCTCTACCTAGATCAACATATTATACAGAAAATGCTATCGCAATTGGATCTTTGCATGCTGTGAAGAAGAATATTGTAGTAGCTTGTAGTGCTGGAAAT
>JAJOOO010001949.1:0-31280 GCA_029582685.1 Solanum piurae
TCCTCTCTTTTATTAATTGTTAAAATGTTTTATTTTATATATTTAATATTATGTTATCATTTAGTCTTGCATGCTTAATTAAATAACAAATAACTTAAACGATTTTAATTGTTTAATATTATCACTTAGTCTTGCATGTTTACCTAATTAATTAAAATATTTAAAGTAATCTTAATTGCTAAATGTTATGATATCACCTAGTGTTGCCTGCTTAATCCATTAAAATAATTAAATTGACCTTAATTGCTTAAATCATAGTTATCACATAGCTAGCATGTTTAATAATTGAAGTGACCTTAATGCTACTTGTAACCCCCACATAAATTGCATGAGATACGGCCGGGACCCACATTTGTGGACTTCGAGGGATGCCTAACACCTTCCCCTCGAGGTAATTTGAACCCTTACCCTGATCTCTGGTTCGTTGACCTTAGTTAGACTTAGCTAGGTTAGATAGGTGCCCTAACGCGCCTTAATTCGTTAGGTGGCGACTCTTCAAATACCAAAGCTCCCAGAAGAGAGTTGTTAGGTCGAAACCCGTTTTTTGCGAAAAATGGGGCGTGACAGTTCTCTTATATCATTTCTCAAACATGAATGCAACTCTTCTCATATTTACTTTCTCAAAACTTAGATGATTACAAAAGAATACTCAAAATGACTCAGAAGACCTCTTAAACTTTCCTCTTAAACTCACCTTAATTCAGAATGTAGATTAAGACATGTGATTTGAACATGTAGAAATTCTCAAAGGTGAATGTAGTTTCATAGAAGCTAATACAAAGGATAGAACGTAATCACGACTCAAAGAAATATGTCTGAAACGAAGCACGAAAGGAAAAAAGTCAGGCGACCTTGGCACACTGCTGGCGCCAGGCCCCAAACTAGTGGAAGTGGTTTGGAATGTATTGTTGGCGCGGTGCGCCATGTCCCAAACTATTGACCAGGAGTTTTGGCTCTACGGTGATGCGTCGCCCCACACCCCTGCTCAAATTTCTGATGAATTTTTACACTCAATTTAGGGTCCTAACTCGTTTAGAAATGATTAATTCCCACTAAACTCTCCTTGACTCTTAAACCCAACACGAATACATAGAAATTTCATACAATCCCTTTTAAGAGTCACAACTTATACCCAAGATCCTCAACCCAAGAAAATCAAAACCTTCATTGTTAAAGAATGAAATTAACTCAAGAACTACTCAAGAATATCTAAATATAACTATTTCATGGACGAATTCATGAATGAATTAAATGTATGACGTGAGGAAGAACAATTCCATCGCTATGAGAAGCCTTACACACATGGAAAGAACGATGTTCTTTACGAAAACCACAAACCTTCAAGAACGCTTGAACTTAGCCCTTTTTCTCCTCTTGAAACCTCGCTCTAAATCTCTAAGTGTTTTAGGAACGTGGAAAATTGGTCTAAATCAGATTAGACCCTTACTTGGGTGAGAAAAACGTTTTAGGCCTAGTGGGAAAAGTAAAAGACCAAAATACGCTTTTCTAAAATGAATGAAATGCTTTAAATAGAGAGGCTTCACTCAAACGGGTATAACTTTCTACCCCAAGCTCTAAATTAAGTAAACTTAGTGGCGCTGGAAAAAGGATTCAAAGACCTTCTGATTCGATAAGTCATGGTTCACATAACTCTTTATGTGTTAAAAGATATGATCGTTTGAGTTGACCCAAAACTAAAAACTGATGGCTACTTGTTCAAATTTCACTTTAGCTCTTCTGAAGTCCGAGGTGTTACATCTATACATTAAAGAATATATGACCTCAACATATTTTTTACCCCACTTACAAATATGCAGTACTAATAGGAAATTATTGAATATTTAAATTAATTTTACCTAACTTTTTCTATATTTTTCTTTTTCTATTACAAAATCTTATTCTAGTTAATTTCATAGATATATTTTAGGAAAAAAGGATAAATATATCCCCGAACTATCATAAATGGTATACATATATCCTTTGTTATACTTTTGGGACATTGATGCCACTGCCGTCCAAAAACTATGGCATATATATCCTTTGTACTAACAGACATACACGTGTCATAATCTTATCCTTCGATCCGACATTTATTAAATATCGGATCGACAGATAAGATTTTGCCACGTTTCCCTATCGGATCAACGGATAAGATTGTGATTTGTTCGAATGGTCTTCTATTCTTGAAAATTAGACGGACGATGTCCTTGTCACCAGCATATACATCCGAATCTACTTGGATAGAGTGTATCTAGAACAAATTACACCTAATTTTGAGTCCATGTATCCCGAGATACATGTATCTAGACGCACCAAAATCTGATAGAATTGGTAATATTACAAAATAATGTGCATCTAACTAATTTACACATACACTAGCGAGATTTCTGTAAGTTACCCTTAAATAAATAGTTTTGGGCCATGGTCCGTCCCCGATCAAGCCTCAAGGGTCAAGGGCTTATATGGGTCGGGATTATAAGTCCTAATTTTAAATGGGCTTGAAAAATCATATCCCAACCCTATCCCAATAAATGGTTGGTTTGGGCCGATCCTATGGGCTAAGCCTATTTTAACAGCTTTACTTATGGGATATGAGTGGACACTCATTCTCATTTAAAAGGCATAATAATTACACTTTTACTTTATCTCACTTATTTCAACCAATACTTAAAATATTATCATCAACCATTATATTCAAAAGCTTCGTAAAATCATTATCTCCTTATCATATCATCCACATTGGATCATGACTAAAATACAAATCATATATAAAACTCCTTCAAAATCTAACCAAAAACACAATTGAAATCGATCAAATATGTACATGGAGAGCCAACCCTTACAATTCACGTTTAAGGAGTTAGACGAGTTTGCTACTGAAGAGGGACTTCACCAAACTACTGTGATGACGTTTTTCGTATGGTGCACCAGAAATCCAAGAGTTGCGAAGCATTACTCCAAAAAAAATTGCAATCAAAGGTCAGCGTTTAATTGGGTTACTTGCAACGAGACATACAGTAAAACCTCTATAAATTAATATAGGTGGGATCATGATATTTTATTATTTTATAGCGATATTATTTAATCGATAAATTAATATTTATTAATTTAAAGAATGATTTGAGATTTAATGAAGGTTAATTTTGATTATATTAAAATCATTGTATCTTACTAATTTATGTATCATATTTATTATTGATTTCACATAAAAAAATATTATATATAAAGTACAACGAATACATCAAAATCATTATATCTTATTAATTTATGTATCATATTTATTGAATTGTCACTATCGTGCAAACAAAAGAGCATGGATGACAAGTGTGCTTTTTGATGAATATATTCATTGGTTTGACCACAAAATGCATGGTAGACGAGTTTTGCTTATGGTAGATAATTGTCCAGCCCATAATAGATATTGAACGACTACAAAATATTGAATTGTTTTTCTTGCCACCAAAACATCCAAAATTCAACCTTGTGATACTGGATAATAAGAACTTTCAAGATGTATTATCGTAACAGATTTTATCGTAGAATATTAGAAGACTATGAAGTGGGACAAACTGATCCAGCAAAGATTAATGTTTTGGATGCTATCAATTTTACAATCCTTGCTTGGACAACAAATGTCCAACAAGAGACAATAGCAAAAACTATTTTTTACACTGTAAAATTTGTTGGGGGATGCAATCTCAGAGAATTTGAATGAACCCACTTGTGAAAACGTCATTCATGAACTTGATGTCATGATTAATTAATTCTTGGTTACCACAATAAAATGGATGTCAATAACCTGTTGGATTATCCGGGTGAAAGTGATACATGTTCAGAAGTCCAGAGGTTAGAAGAAATTGTGGATACCATCGGAAAAAGCAATGTTGATGATGAAGTTGAAGAAGATACTATACCTTTGGAACCAGTTACACACAAGGAGACACTTATCGCATCTAGAACTCTTCACAATTTTATGGTGCAGTTCGAAAAGACAACACCAAAGCTCTTGGATGCAATAAGAAAAGTTAGAGATGAGCTTCAACTAGATTTAAATTTTAAGAAAAAACAGAACACAATATAATCATATTTCACTAAATTGTCTTAGATATATTTGTACTTTTAAAGAATTATTAATTTATGATATTAATGGGACCATACATTTATATAGGGATCTTCTGAAAATATTTTATCTTATCGAAATTGGTGATTTTTTCCATTGGCCTAAGTCGGGACTGGAAGAAAATATTACTTTAGAGTGATTATTAATTTATCGAGTATTAATTTATAGAGGTTTTATTGTATATTGATTCATTGTGACCAATATGATGATTTCATATCAGTTTTATCGCATCAATCGGGTTATATTCAATTTAATGGTGAGCACTATGTTTATAGAACTTTTCCATGGTGTCTTTCTTTCAATGTGAAGTAAGAAACTTCAAGAGCATTAGCTTGGTTATCCCTACCAGGTTTTCCTACCAGTTTGTTTGCTAGGAAATCTCTTTTATCAATTGCATCGGCAGCGGGGACGCCCAATTGCAATCGATAAAGCAACTCAAGTTCGATCAAGACCTAGCACAGCAAGAGTAAAAGTTGAACTTGATCTGTTGGACAAGCACCCTAAACGAATTAATTAAACTCCAACATTTGGATGAGGAAATTATAAGATTTTGGAGTACTTTCAGGAGATTGTTTATGATAATCTTCCTCTGTATTGTAAATTGCAATTGCAAGAATCAAAGTCATGCCGAAACAAATTGTTGTCTATCTTGAAAAAGAACATAATCCATTATCAAGAAGCGTGTGATATGAAAAATATAAGGGTGCTACAAGGAGAATTTTGAATGAGAAGAGGGGACTGGAAGAAGTTATTCAAAGAGACGATGATAAAAATCTCACCAAAAACAATGTCTTGGCGATAAGCCGATAACTAAATCATCAAAATCTGATGATGTAATGCACAATAATTCCAGTCCCATGTTAGTTTAAAAAAATTAATCCTCAAGCTCAAGCAAACTTGAATTATGATTTGTTGGTGGAAAAAACATCTGATAAAGATGCACAAGGTGTTGTTGAGGTCCAAAATAATCTAGTTACTATCAAAATAATTGTTGGAAAGTATTTACATCATATATAAAGTTAGACATAAACAAGGTAGTGTAACACCTCTTTATGTCATACATAAATAAAGGTTTAATCCTACATATATATGTCCCTCCCTAATTAAATTATTGAGCCGTTTATTTGTGTTATGCTTTCAATAATTCGTCACTACTCACTAATAACCATTTATTTTTCTTATAATCAATAGTAGAGTAGAAGAATTCTTTTGTTATATAATTTGGAAAGAAAAATTAAGTGATCTTCCACTTTCAATTCATTTCCATATAGTAGAGTAGTACTATATTATTCCAACATTTAATGGAGTAGGTATTTATTTTTTGATGGAACTGTTTCTGTTTCTATGTTAATGTTTTATCTGTGATATTGATTTATTTTATTATTCTATTATGAGTTTTTGTGTTAAGTTTTTGTACTGGTAGGGATTTTGGATTATTTTTTTCATTTTTTCTTTTTCTTTTCCACCAAATATGATAGAAATGTAAAAAATACTGGTTTAATTATGAGAATTTAAAAGTTTGAGAGCTACGGCTCAATTAAATACATTTTGATTTTCTTTATTCTTTATCAATTTGTTTTTGGAGAATGGGATGAGAAATAAAAGCAGAAGAATATATCTCTAGCATTCTATCTCATACTATTAGGGGTTGTTTGGTAGAGTGTATAAGGATAATGCAAAATATGGTGCATTAGTAATGCTTGCATTAGTAGTGCTTGCATTAGTTATACAAGTTTTATTTCTTATACACTGTTTGGTTTGATGTATTAGAAATAACAAATCTTACATAATTTCTATTTTAAAATATATATTTACAAAAATACCCTTCACACTTTATTTATTTTTACACTTCCTTGCAACAAAGTTCTTTGCTAAAACATCATTAACTCCTCTTCTTCTTTTCAAAAATAATATTAAATAGTTGTACTATTTGAGTTAAAATATTTTTGTAAAAAGTTGGCAAAGAATTTTTTTATCAAATTTATCGCCACAAAAGTAATTTTTTTTATTAAATTATGTTGAAATTAGATTATTTTAAAAATAAAAAAAATACTTAAGAGGCCATAAAATCTATCAAGACACCAATAAATTAAAAGACATTTAAAAACAAATAAAAATAAAATTAAAAAACAAGAAAGAAAATGAAAAGAAGAGAAAATGTTAGGAAATGTTTTTAAAAGGCTTTGAGGGTAGTTTTGTAATTATTTAATCTAATGCTATGTATTACTAATACCTAGAATTACTTGGTATTAATAATACACAACTTAATACACAATACAGTGTATAACTAATGTCATGGCAAGAAAAAGTGTACCAAACAAGGTACTACTAATACACACACCTAATGCATGCATTATATTTTTTTACTGTAAATTGTAAGTATATCCATTCAGTTTAATATAGATGAATGAAATCCTAGCTCGATAACTTCTTCAATTATTCTTTCATTCAAGTCATTTTTGTTAACTTAGAGTCTGTTTGGCCTAAAAACTACTTATTTTTAGAAGCACTTTTGATAAGCAAATTGTGTTTGAGTATTTTTTTTTGTGAGTCAAATTACGAAAATGACAAGTAACAACGCATTTTAATATCAAAATTATTTTATAAAGAGAAATTATTTTAAATATCTATTATAAAATTTTAATTAAACTAAAATGTGCATATTCAAATTTTCAATTAAATATTAGTTTTTTTTATTCTAATCCTCCAAATAGTACACAAATAATATATAAATGTAAAATAAAATTAAAAAAATTGTTATATAGAAATAAAAACAAATTTAACTAAATTTATGCAATATGGTGATTAATTAATAAGGAATATAATAATAAATATGTATATAAGGAAGAAATATTTGGTCTTAAAAAAAAGGGATAAACGTCTGAAAAATACCCCAACTTTGGTCGGATTTGCTGTTGCGATACTAAACTTTCATGAGGACCTATTACCTCCCTAGACTATTTAATACTGTATTTTAAACATATATATTTGCCCATGTGGACATAAAAAATAATGCAAAATTATAAATAGTAATGTGTCCACGTGGGCACATATATACCTTTAAAATACACTATTAAATAGTTTAGGGGGTAAAAAAATACGGTATTAAATAGTCTAGGGAGGTAATAGGTCCTTATGAAAGTTTAGTATCGCAACAGCAAATCCGACCAAAGTTGAGATATTTTTCAGACCCTTATCCCTAAAAAAAAAAAAAATTCTGCTTCTTCTCATGCTTTCCTTAAGAAACATAATTTTTTTAGATTCTTCCAACAACAAAAAAAATTGTTTGTATTTTAATTTAAAAGCAGTTTAACTGATTTACCAAACGCCTTAAATTTTTAAAATAAATATTTTTGATTTGCCAACAACAATGTCAAAGAAGTTCTTAATCAGTCATACAAATTTAAATATTTATGTATGTAACATATGTAGAGAAAATTGAAATCATGAATAAGAGGTATAAGATGAGGTGATAGCATCTTATATGTAAGCAGGATAAGAGAGGCTATTTCTTTTTAACTTTGTGATCAATTTATTTCCTTTCATATGTTAACCATGATTTTGCATCATTGAAGGTTAGAATTTAAACTATATCTATAAAATAAAGTGTACTTCTAAAATTTCATTTGGCTTAATAGTTGCATTTGTTTTGAAGAGGGCGTGAAAGAATTGTGTTTTTCCCTTCAAAATAAGTCTCTAAAACCATTTCTCTTTTTTTTCTATTTATAATTGACAAGTTTTGAAGAATTTAGAAAATTCAATAAAGTTTTATATATATATATAATCAGTGTATGAAATAAGTTTAATTTTCTGTCTACACTAAAGTACCTAGTATTTTCGGTTTCATTTTCAAAGATGAACAATTAGGAAAAGTAAGTGATAAAAATCATAGAAATCATATTAATAATTAATATATTTGGTTAAACTTTAAAATATTTAATAAGCATTAGAAGTCTAATACATGGATAGGTTCACTAGTAACATAATAGTGTTCGATTCGTAATGAAAGAAGGAAATCTCTTTGGGAGAAATAATCATAAATGGTGCCCTAGGTTGAGCTAAGTGAGGGTTCAGACGAACTCAATACCTTTTTGGTAGACCCTGTATTTTTATTAGAAAATAATATATATATATATATATTACAACTTGTGAACCCTAACAAAATTAATTGATGACTCAATCATAAAAAAATGTGTTGTGGAAATGCCTTCCATGCTAAAATTGTGGGTTCAATACTTTTTTAATACTTTTCAAAAAAATGCTTTTGAAAAACAAGTTTAGCTAATTCATTTGAAAAGTGATTTTGATAAACAAATTGTGTGTTGGCTAATATTTTTATAAAAATGTTTTTGAGAGCCAAATTACAAAAAATAACAAGTATCAATGTACTTTTTGATATTAAGATTATTTTATAGAGAATAACTATGTTAAATATCTATTATAAAAAACTTAATTGAATTTTTATTTTATTAAATTAAAAATGTACACATTCAAAATTTTAATCAATATTATATATAGATGAATAAGAAAATAAATTAAATATTGGTATAACATTAACATGGTGTTTTAAATATAATCAAAATTATGAAGAAAAATAAATTTAAAAACCATTCCACACTGCACACGAAAAATAAAGTCTTTCATACCTCACAAATTTTTTCAATGATTGCAAATGTAATATAACAATATATAAACATAAAATTATATAAAAATAAAACTTAATATATATACATGTATATGAAAATGTTTTTAAAATAACTTTATTACTACAACTAAAAAGAAGGGAAGAGACCAAATAAGATACACAACCTTTTAATGGATCTGTTTTTGCTGTTTCAACACTAGAAGAACATCGTCGTCTTCCGTGCATGACCAACCCACCGGAGTCGTAAATTCTCAACAAATAAAACAGTGACTGTCACTATAACGTGCCATTATCCCATACGTTTCCATCAAACCAAATTCCCATCTACCAAAACCAATAAGAATATCCCTTTCTTCTTTCTACTTCTACTTAACATCGATCATTCATCTTCATGCTATAAATATTCTGAGATTTCCATATTTAACACAATGTCTGAACCAAAAACTATCATATTACATGGAGATTTACAACTCCATATTATTGAAGCCCGTCATTTACCAAACTTCGACATAACTTCCGACCGTCTTCGCCGTTGCTTCACTTTTGGTGGTATATGCGGGAAACCACATCATTCCACCATTGAACGCGCCGGAGACGATTACCGGAGTGATAAAAAAGATCACCACCGGAAAATCATTACCAGTGACCCATATGTTACCGTTTCAGCTCCACAAACCGCTCTAGCCCGAACTCGGGTCATTCCTAACTCGCAATACCCATTTTGGGATGAGCACTTTCGGATCCCCTTAGCTCATCCTATAGCCTATTTGGAATTTCGGGTCAAGGATGATGACCTTTTCGGGGCGGAGATCATGGGTAAAGTGAAAATACCGGCGGAGAGAATTGCTACCGGTGAGGATATCTCCGGTTGGTTTCCGATTAATGGGTCTTCTGGGAAACCCGACACGGCTCTTCGTGTACACATGAAATTTTACCCTTATGAGAAAAACCCATTATACAAACACGGGATTGCTTCAGATCCTCAGTATCTAGGTGTGAGAAATTCGTATTTTCCAGTGAGGAAAGGGAGTTCAGTGAAACTATACCAAGATGCTCATGTAAGTAATAATGTAAAGTTCCCAGAAATTGAACTGGAAAATGGTACAGATTTTGAACACAATAAATGTTGGGAAGATATATGTTATGCTATTTCAGAGGCTCATCACTTGATTTACATTGTTGGGTGGTCTGTTTTTCATAAGATTAAGTTAATCAGAGAACCCACAAGGCCATTGCCAAGAGGAGGTGATTTGACACTTGGTGAATTACTTAAATACAAATCACAAGAAGGTGTAAGAGTTCTCTTGTTACTTTGGGATGATAAAACTTCGCATGATAAGTTCTTCATTACCACGGTATGTACTGTTGAAATACATTCTGATAAAGTATAGTATTATATTGTGGCTTTAATGCATAATTTATGCTTGTTTATTAAAGAAGATGTTTAGATAGTAGTAGCACGTGACTATCTTTACTTGTTAGTTGTTACGTCCTTCATGGCTAGTAGAATCTATAAGCTAGCAGCATTTAACTTTAGCAAGTTGCTGTTATTTTATATTCTCTCCCTCCATTTTAATTTATTTGTCTTGTTTTGACTTGACACGAAGTTTAAGAAAGTAAAAAAGTCTTTTGAATCTTGTGGTCTTAAACTAAAGATACGTAGAGGGTATCAAAATATCATTTAATTTGTGGTTTTAAACATATTATATGAAAGTTGAAATCAAAGAGTTGTCAAGGAAGGAAATATACGTTCATTTTTGCACGGACTAAAAAAGAAAGTAAGACAAACAAATTGAAATGGAGGGAGTAATATCTTTCATTCGTACTCAACTCTTGCTGGTTGCTGTTATTTAGTTTGAAATTCTTCATTTATTTGCTTAAACTCCAATGACTATGTAGTCCTCCATAATTTCCTATATGGCTATGTGAATGTTCTGCATACCGCTCGTAAACATTTTAAAGGCAATTAAGCCTTCCTAGCCTCAAAGGCTGCATGGTCAATTCCTTTTAAAACATTTTCAGCTAATATTGGGACATAGTTATACCCATGATTGTGAATGGAAATTTTTCTATGCAATTTAGATGTGAGCTGGATGACGTCTATTATTTAACCAAACTGAGCTCAGTGTATAGTATAATCTTATCGTCAAACAACAATTGCTTTTGTCTTTGCTTTCCAATATGATGCATGACTTCAGTTGTAGTTCTGGTTGTATAGCACCCTTTGCTATAATTTGAGATTACATTTGTTGCAGGAAGGATTAATGGGCACTCATGATGAGGAGACCAAAAAGTTCTTTAAGCATTCATCTGTGATTTGTGTTCTGTCACCACGTTATGCTAGCAGTAAGCTCAGCATTATGAAGCAACAGGTAACTTACTTATCCTAGCCATTTGAAATAGCTGCAAGATTAGCATTATGAAGCAACAGGTCAACTTTTTAACCATCCACCAGTTTGTCTAGTTTAAGATAGTCTAAGAATTTTGAGTTTTAGCTTCTATGCGTGACTATGTAGTTACTGTCCCTGCAATAACCTTTCAATATTCATGTCGAGACCCAATTCTTATAAAATAGAAAGTGTTCACATAAGTTTGCTGGAGAAATGAAAAAAGAGGTCAAGAGGTTCAGCATGAAAAGATTGCAACAATGCATTCTTTTTTGTTGTTGATGGTGAATATTGTCCTGAATAGTGGACTGGAGAAACATACTTCTTATAAACATAACACCTCAGGCTTTGCTGGGTTGAGTGAAGCTAAATTTTGTTATTGTGCATATCTAACGACAGCATGAATATTCCATATTAAAAATCTATTCTTGCTTTGACACAAAACCACTTCCTTACTCTTTGTCCTTTATCTCCCCTTTGTTGATATTTTGCATATTTAATTCTTTCTTCCAGGTTGTTGGTACCATGTTCACGCATCACCAGAAGTGCATTCTTGTTGATACACAGGCTCCTGGTAATAATAGAAAAATTACAGCATTCTTAGGAGGTCTTGATCTCTGTGATGGTCGGTATGATACACCTGAACATCGCTTATTCCGTGATCTTGACACTGCATTTAAAGATGATGTTCATCAGCCTAACTTTCCTGTGAGTAGCTTGTTGTTCCAAATATTTCCTTGATGATTCTGATACCTGTATTTTTTAATTTGGTGTGGTTCCTACATTTATAATTGATAATTACAAGAAAGACCTTGTCAAAAACAACTTTCAAGAATTTTGAAGTTGGTAGGTAGAGTCAGCCTCACAAATGCAGATGATCTATAGCCTTGTTCCATATTCTCTCTTGCATTATGTTGACAATTTCTTACGAAGAGTATTGCTAAGAATTTTCGAAATTACTATAGTTTCTATTGCTGAAACATGTATGCTAACTGCTATCCCGAATTCAACAATAAGAAATTACGAGAACAGTCAGCAGGCACCTATATGGCACTACAGAAATCTGCTAGTAGATGTTAGTTGGGAAAAGGTCTAGTATACTTTATTGTTTATTCTAGATGGACTACCTGGGCTGCTGCAGATTGATAATTATAACTAGTGGAGACCAAGTCATGTGAAAAGAATGATTCTGAGGGTTCCCTGTTAAGCTATATACCTTATAAAGCGAGTTAATCTTAAAAGGTCACTCAACTTTGTTAATTTATGTAGTCAAGTCATAAAATCACTCGACCAATTAAAATAAACATGTTTTCAAATGATTTGTCAAATATGTTAAGAGAAATCAAAACCCAACACCACTACCCGCCGGCCAAAAAATCAATGTTTGCTTCTACCGCTACCAATTTCCAACACCAATCTCTGTAGCCTGAATCACAATTCCACTGAACAGGCGAACAACATCCAACACTTACGCTTTATCCAGTTAAAAATAACACCAATTAATCTATGTAGCCTGAATCACGATTATCTTAATTTATGAAGTCCATATAAAAAAAAATTTATTTTGTCATCTCAATATTTGTTTTAATAATAAATTTGATTGAGTGATTTCATTAATACAAATGATAAGTTGAGTGACTTTACTGTTATAGATGTCTAAGTTAAGTGATTTTATTGATATAAAATAAAGTTTAATGATTTTACTAGATAAACTCTCAAAGTTGAGTGATCTTTTGAGATATTAACTCCTTATAAAGTGTCCACCAGCATATGAAGTTTAATCCATCTGTTAATGCTTGTAGACATTTTAGAAGTTGGTATTGCTCATGTGACTAAAAATGTCAGCAAGCAAAGGGCAACCTGTAGTTCAAAGTATTCAATTTTTTATGCCTGTTTGGTTAGTTTGGGCTGTAAAGCACGTCCTCAACTTCTGTAATTGCTGCAAAAGTTTTGCTCAGGATTTTTCTAAGCTGTCCATGTTGGTTGAATCAAGTGTGTTTCTGTTCCCTTTAGGAATAGTTTGGCTCATAGAAAAGTTATCCCGGGATAATAATGCAAGGGATGTAATACTGGGATTAATAATCCAGTGCATATACCTCTTTTTGACGAATGTTTGGTTCATTGCATTGAAAATGGGATATACAGTGTATAACGAAAATATGTATTTGGTTTAAAGCAAGACAACGTTTTCTCTTCAATTTTACCCTTATTTAAAAATTATTTTGGTCTTTCTGTTCTATCCAAGGATTGGTAATCTTAGTATTAGAATCCCAGGTTAAATCCGGTTTAAGATAATAGTATAGTTCTGGTATAGAAGAATTCTGGTATCGTTTATACTGGGAACAAATCCAACCAAACGGGATAAAATAATTTCTGATTTTATACTGGGATTATTTTTCTAATCCCAATAACCAATTGATCCAGAGTTCCATTCCTTGCTGGAGTTGATGCATGAAGAGGTTCCTCTCTTGTGAATTTCACCTGCCTTAACTCTGTTTCTGAACGGAATTAGCAATCTAAAAGGGTTTACTTTTTATTTCAAATGCCAAGTGGAGAAATGTAGAGCGGAAAGAAGTTCTAGTAAAAGTATTCAGAGCTACTTTTTATGCTTGAAAGCCCAAAGCAACTACACTTTAGGGCATCCTGTTAATTACTTATCCTTTTTTATGAAGGTTTCAGATATAATTTCTATTTATGTATCATTCTGGTTTGATCAATGCTTCTCTATGTAGGAAACATGGACACTTTGAAAATAAATCTTTAATTTAACTTTATTCTGAAATACCACAAGAATAATGTTGTTATATCTACTTACTATTTGAAGTGTCTGAAACTACTGTTACCTACAAGCTACTGTTGTCCCAAACTATTTAGCCAAGTCTTTTGCATTTTTCATGCCATCTATCTTGGGAAAGTGGTCACACTTTGATGAAAAGAAAAAAAAAATACTAATGGTTATTTTAATATCATTGTAATTTATTGCTTGGATGCTGATGTAAATTAGTTTGGGAGTTGTATTTTGTAGCTGGTTATTGTATAATATTTGTCATCAGCCAATTTACACAAAACACTATACAAAGCATGCAGTTGTTACTATGTCAAATCTGTTACACTCTCAAGATGATATTTTTTATTGAAAATAAGTTTTAGTTTAAAAATAGGTTTTGGAGAATGGTAAACAAGAACTATAAAAAAAAATAGTTTACTACACAAACAATGACTTTAAGAATTTTCTAGTGTATTACTCGACATTCAGTAATTCATTGATATATTCCAATGTTATTTGACTTAAATTTCTCAAGCACTTTATGGAAGTTTAATATGTTGAGTGATATTGATTTACCTTATTAGACATGTCCAAGGACTATGATTAAGTATATTAAACATTGAGTATTTGATTGTCAACCGTAAATAAGGTTAACTCCCCAAGTTACTTAGGATAAGGGTTGTAATGGTTGATTTGAACCAATGACTGTGAAAGTGAAACTAGGCAGTTTCATTATATGATTATTGCCAGCCACATGTTTATGTGATTTCCTATGTCTTTTCTACCATGACATTTCATACTATTTCTTTTGATCGTGGTTTTCTAGTTGATTATATCTTTATAATTGTCTTTTATTTGTACCACATATACTAGCCAGGGACCAAGGCCCCGAGGGAGCCATGGCATGATTTGCACTGTAGAATTGATGGACCTGCTGCATATGACATGCTTATAAACTTTGCTCAGCGATGGAGGAGAGCAACAAAGTGGAGGGAATTCTCTTTTCTCAAGAAAACAATGGCCCGTTGGCATGATGATGCAATGCTAAAAATCGAGCGTATCTCATGGATACTCAGCCCTGCTTTCGCTGTTTCCAAAGAAAGGACTGAGATTCCAGAGGATGATCCCGAACTATATGTATCTAGAGAAGATCACCCTGAAAATTGGCATGTGCAGGTAGATATTTCTTTTTCATGCAAATGATTTTACAGAATTTGCTGGATCACTTTTAATGCTCATCGTCATTTCTCATATTGCAGATCTTTCGTTCCATTGATTCAGGTTCAGTGCAAGGTTTTCCCAGGAGTACTGATGTTGCTGAGGAACAGGTACAGAAACCATAGTTTATTATCATAATCTTTTCATAGTTCTGCTAAACGAGCTATACTTTAAATGGAGAATTAGCAGAAAATGTATCTGATTGTCCATCACTATTCACAATTTCTGTGCATTATGTCTTTTGCAGAACCTTATCAGCTCAAAAGATCTGGTAGTAGACAAAAGCATTGAAGCAGCATACATCCAGGCGATACGATCCGCTCAGCATTTCATATATATTGAAAATCAGTATTTTCTTGGGTCATCATACGCTTGGCCATCATACAAAGATGCAGGTAAATTTATATTCTGTTGCTGTATTGTCGAATATAAATGTAAAATACATGATACTATGTGCCCCAAATAAATAAATAAAAGATATGATTCTCAACCAAAGATGTGGCTTGGGTTTTATATTCACAAGTAAAATTGTTGAGCCAATTTACATTTGCTACTTCAGTGCATTTGACTAATAGGTAAATCCAGATGGTAAAGTCAGATGTTACTTTAACTATCATATTTTGCATGGCCATCATACAGATTAGATGTGTCCTTGTTAATAATTGCATCAGAAAGTTGCTGTTATACTCTAACAGGTTTCAATGTTTTGTACTTCCTATTCCTAGAACAAAGTTTAAAAAATTTGTAACTTCCAATTCGTCTCCACTTTAGTTTCTTCAAGTGTTTCATTTACAGCAAGTCTTGAAAGTTTTCCATTTCTTCCTGAAAGCAGTACTTTTTATAGTTCTTACTAGTTTAATAGGATCGTCCAGTCATCAGAGTTGAGCTGATCAAAATTTCTTGTTCTACTTCGACTTGAAAACATTGGTTCTTCTTGCTTACCAGACTTGAATTTGTGTTCCTACTGTTATTTTTTATCAGGAGCTGATCATCTGGTACCAATGGAGTTGGCACTGAAAATTGCTAGTAAAATTAGATCCAAGGAACGGTTTTGTGTATATGTTGTTATGCCCATGTGGCCCGAGGGGGATCCCAAGTCAACTACTATGCAAGAAATTCTATACTGGCAGGTAATATGTTTCCTGGAACATCATTACCTGTATATTGGATTTCATAAATGTAATTTCATCTAACATTGATTATGTGATACACTGCTCACGTTGGACAGCTAATAGAGATGCCAGCTGTTTGGGTATCCAAAAATCTTGTGCATCTGTTATCGTGTGGATTAGCATAAAAGGGAATGGAAATAGCTGCCCATTTTCTAATCATTCTCATCCTTATAAATTGGTATTTTATTTCTTAAATATGTAGGGACACAAAACCAAGGAAAAAAGATTTTGAGAAAGGATGTCAATGGGAAAATCTTTTGTATTTGAGGAACACAGCAGAACGAATGAGAGGATAATTTTGATAAAGAATGCTACCTTTTACTAAAATATTTTATGTTGTCTCAAGCTTATGCTATTTTTCCATTTAATTTTAATGATTTAGTATGTTATGATATAAAAAAGATGCGTCAGACACAAGAATTTTTTGGTTGTGCTTTATTGAGATTTAGTGTTCTTTCAACAGAGCCAGACAATGCAAATGATGTATCAAATTATTGCAAGGGAGCTCAAGTCAATGCAGCTTTTAGACTCACATCCACTAGATTATTTAAATTTTTACTGCCTTGGCAACCGTGAAGCGAATGCTCAATCTTCTTGTGATGCTGATAAGGTAATAGCCAAGTGAATTTGTGTAGTTTGTGTTAACTGAGTATATAAACACAACATGCACTTGCAGTGAAGTGGAAGGTCATCATGAAATTGAAAATTTTGTGCTCTTTACTCATAGATCTAGCTTGTTGGCTTGCTGGTGTCTATGAACCGGTCACTTTTTAATCCAATCTAGTAGGTTTTATATTTAGCCCATAGTATGTCTGGATAAGGGAGTATATATGGATAAAATGTCTTCTTCATAAAGGTGTTACATTTCTTTATCTATCTTCCTTTCATGTCACTTCCTTAAGTATTTCTCCTCACACTGTAATTTTGACAATGCATGCATTTTGATTAGTATGCTTCATTTATACAATCCATCTTAGTCACTGCCCTCATAGTATAATTGTTTCAAACTCTTCAAGGTCGTCAATGGAATTGTAACAGAATCCTTGAAATGAATACAGAACTTCCTTGTCTTTGAGCAACCTCGCATGAAAAAAGCGCTGAACCCTCTATGCACTCCTAAGTTTTCGCTTCTTCATTCTATGTTTTCCCTCTGTTCCTACGACAAAGCAGCATACCCATCTATCATATCCTAGTGAGTGTTGTTTTTGTCCCCTTATTTGTGGTAATGATGGGGTGTTTCAACTGTTTTGCACTGAGAGATTTCCCTACATGCTATGATTTTAGTCCTTGTTATGAACAGTGAATACTAGTACCAATGAAGATGTTGGCCCTGATGGGTCTTTTAGTGTTAAGCCCAAACTCTATGCAGTGACCTATTTTCTAAAAGATAAGTATACTGTCACTGGGAGTTCACTATCATGGTGCTTCTAGATGTTTCTCAAGCAATAAGTAAATGAAGTAAAATTAATGCAAAAACAACTCTAAAATGGTGCTGAGAGCTGTCGAATACATGAGGTTGCATAAACTCAATTAATTGCTATTCATGTAAGGAACCAAGTAACTCTAGCAGTATTTGCTTCATATGCATTGATAACCCTAAATCAAGAAGCTAGTAATATATATATATGCATTCTTTTTTTTAAATATTGGTTTGAGATGAGTTTAGATAGAGTGACATGGTCTCTGGGGATCATATAGCGGACCTCAACTTATTGGGATTGAGACATAGTTCTTATATGTGTATGTGACGCTAAGTACAGTTACATTTTTTTCTACAAAATATCTTTTGTTCCTTTCCCTCCACAGTCCACATAGCCCAAGGAATACATGCAGGTACAGTTATAATTAGGTCTTCTTCTATACCAGCATTGAAGTAATTCCCAGCTGTCCTTCATTGTCCACTTTTGCTCAAAGATGGTAAAAAGCAGGTTCCATAGTTGTCTGGTAACTTTATAATTGAAAAACTGGTGATTTGAATCGTCAACCTCCATTTCACATAACAAGCATCTGTGAAATGCAACATATATTGGCAGATCATGTTTCATGAAATTACTTTAATGTGTTTCGATTTAATTAAGCTTGGCAATTTTTTAAGGCTTGTTTTCAATCTTTGCCATGCGACCAGGTCTCGGATTCGTTTAAATTTCAGCGTTTTATGATATATGTGCATGCTAAAGGAATGATAATAGATGATGAATATGTCATAATGGGTTCAGCCAACATAAATCAACGATCTTTAGCTGGGTCGAAGGACACGGAGATAGCTATGGGTGCCTATCAGCCGCATCACTCCTGGGGAAAGAAGCAGCAGCATCCACGGGGACAGGTTCGAATGTTTGATAATTTTCCCTTGCAAAATTCTTTATTTTCTAAATTTATTATTTGAAGTTAGAGAGAAAAGCTGAACTTTGGACAACATATTATAGACAGGGGAAGTAACCAACGGATTTAGTTTTAGTTGGAAAGTTACATGCAAACTTAAAAGAAGATTATGTCTTCCATTTTAGAACCAGGGGCCAGGGCAATGAACTAATCATTTATCATAAACTATTAGTTCAAATAGCCTAAACTGTATTGATATGTCAAATTATTGAAAAGAAGAAGGAATCAATACTAGTCTACTGTTAGAAGTCAAAAGTTCATTTACTAAAATCCACTGTTTTGAGATGAAGTTGAGCAAAACTCTGATGTTTAAGTGAATCATTTATTTTTTCATATTGTCTTGATCTCCAGATCTATGGATATAGAATGTCTCTGTGGGCAGAGCACCTCGGAACGTTAGAAGATTGTTTCCAAGAACCAGAAGCATTAGAATGTGTAAGGAGAGTGAATGCAGTCGCTGAAGATAACTGGAAGAGATACACAGCTGATAATTTCACTGAATTGAATGGACATCTTCTCAAGTATCCTGTACAAGTGGATGCTGATGGCAAAGTAGGTTCCTTACCTGAATATGAATGTTTTCCAGATCTTGGAGGTAAAATAGTAGGAAACCCGTCCCCTACCATCCCGGATGTTTTGACCACTTGATTTTCAAGAATAGTCATGATGTCCCTTTTGGGGCATATGATAAAACTAGAACGATACAAAAAAGATTAACATGACCCTGTACAAGAATGACACGCGCAAATTCAACAACTCTCATGTTTTTGAGTCTCTGGCAATGTCAAGATGGAGCATGTAGCTGTGAAATAGTATACTCTCATTCATATTTGTTTATGTTGTACATCAAAAGGTTGAAAAGAACTTGAAAATATTGTAATGCCTGTAAACAATTCCTGGACCTTGTTAAAGAAATAGAAATTTGATTGTCAATTACTCCCTCCGTCCCATTTTATGTGGCAACATTTGATCGGGCACGAAGTTTAAGAAATAGATAAAGACTTTGAAATGTTTACCAAATAACCCTTCAAAAAAATAGATTCATTTTTCTCTCTCCTAATAAATGTATTGGAGTACTCTTTTCAAGATTAAGTGGGATCAGCAAGGGTAAAAAAGAATTGTACATTTAAATACTTACCAAATAAGGAAATGTGACATTCTTTTTGGGACTGACCAAAAAGGAAATGGTGCCACATAAAATGGGACGGAGGGAGTACTTCCTTTCTGTTAGTTCCACATTGGTTTAATTATTCTTAAACAACTACATATTTTTATTTAACTTTGTCCTTAAAGTGGAAAACTTTAAATTAAAACAACCAGAATTGTACTTGTTGCCTGGTTTGTATTCCAACCATTTCCAGGAAATGCTAATTTCATATTTCTTCTAATTTATCTACTTCTTAAAATTTTAAATTCAACAGTTTTTGTTGGCAAAGAAGGATAGCTAGTCTTCTGTCTCTGTGTTCTTGCTTTTGCATATTATTATTTGGATAGAAAAATAGACCCCACTAGCCTCTTTTTGGTTCTGCCAAAATAGTTATTGTAAATTTCAGAGAAAATGATCAAAATGGTCCATTGGAGTTGTTTTATATTGGTTCTTAATATATTTTAGGTGATTGAAATAGTCCTTCATGTATGACAAAATGTGTTCAATTTAATTTTTTATCCTAAACTTAACAATTTACCCCAAAAACTGTTAAATATAACGGTGGGGCCCACATACCTTACAAAATCCATCATTTTTACCATCTTTATTGAAAAAAATTATTTTGGGCGAGGCACAAGTATGATGTGGCAGACAAGAGTTGTATGAGGCTCATTTATATTTTGCCAAATGGATCACTTTCAGAAAAAGGGGACACTCATCTTTCTCTCTCTTCCTTTTAACGTTTTTGCCCTGTATCTTTTCACACATAAAGTAGGGAAATAAGTATATTATGGATCCCACAATATACATTTGGCTCAACATATATATTGTGGGACCCATAATGTACTTATTTCCCTACTTTTTCTTTTCTAATTTTAATCTTTTCTTTCTTACTTGCATTTTCCTTTTTGCTTGTTAATTCTCAGTGTAAATTTTATTTTTTATTTTTTGTTTTAATAAAGAAACTTTGAAACTCATACATGGTATTTATTATATATTTTATATCTCTATTACTATTTATTTGAGGGGAAATTAAAGTAATATGTCGAAAAAATTAAATGTACTTATTTTTGGATGAACTCAAGAAAATTGAGGATAGTGAAATTAAAAAAAAAATAGTGAAAATTCATGTAATCAACCCACCGAACTAATTAGTTTATGCTTTTCTTTTTTTACGTACTGAATTTTGATTTAAATTTACGATCATTATATAAGTTTTTAGTTTATTATTTTAATATTATTTTTTCTATTCTATATTATTTATTTTATTAAAATAGTTGTTTGAAATTTATTTTTTAGTTTATAAAATCAAGATATAAGTAGTTTTTTTAATCCTAACAATTTATATTTTTATATAAATAAATTTTGTAAAATTGCAAAAATTCTTTTAAGGAATAAATTATTAAAAATATTATTTATATTTATAATTTCTTTAAGAACATGTAAGAAAAGTAGATAAGCAAAATATTTATTAAATTTCACCCATCTTGATTTTTAAGAATAAAAATATGGTATAAATTGACGGAAATAATATGTATTTCTGTTGGTGTTTATGAATGTTTTTCATTTTTGAATTTCATGACAATAGTATCAAAAAGACAAAACTTATGTAATTGTTTTTCAAGATCATTGATGTTCTTTTCGTTTTAGTTACTTATTGAAGAGTATTTGTGGATTGAAGTGTTTTTGGATTATGAAATTGTTGAGAGAAAAATAAAAGAACATATTAAATTTATACCTTCTTTATTTTTCATATTAATGATCTACTTTTTCTTTTACAAATTTCTTAAGAAAACACAAATAAAATATATACCTTAATTTTTTTTGGTAACTTTATAAATTTTATTTATACTTTCAAAAATAATTAATTGTTATAATAAAATAGAAAATTTTTAATTAATCGTATCTTTGTAAATTAAAAAATAATTTTATATAACTATTTTTAATAATATAAATAATTAATATGAGATGGAAAAACAATATAAAAATGTAATAAATAAAATGAGTCAAGCAAATTTTTTTGAATTTCATATTTTTCATGAATAAAGTTATTTAGGTATGAAAGTATAAAATTTGGAACAATTGTTTTAGAAAAGAAACCAAAGGAAAAAAAAAGTAAAGAAGTAAGAAAGGGCAAAAACGTTAAAAGGAAGAGAGAGAAAGAGGAGTGTCCCCTTTTCTGAAAGTTATCCACTTGGCAAAATATAAATGGGCCTCATACAACTCTTGTCTGCCAAATCATACTTGTGCCTCACCTAGAATAAAAAATTTCATCTTTATTAGCTCAAAGAAAGAGTTTCATGAATTCTAGAACACAATTTTCTCTAACATCTAACCACACAATTACAAAATAATTATGTAAAAAGATTGAATGAAATGGATCAACAAGAATTTGATGGTCAATAAGAGTGAAGATGGATCCAAACGCAACAACACTAAACCGACCCAAGTAAGAATCAACAACAATTGCCCCAACAATGGCCAATCCATTTGAAAGTGCAGTGCATAATCCAAAAAATACTCTTACCAGAAGCAGCACTCGTTATTAACTTCTTCGTAATTTAGCAATAGGTTGTTCATTAGGTGAGGTACTAGTAGTATAGTATAGGAATTAAAAAAACAATCAATTGTTTAGTCCTTGCTATGAAAAATGACACATTTAACTTGTGATTTGATTAGTCTAGTCAAAGTTTGATAAAGGTGATTATACTCATTTATCTCAACTAGTAGAAGGTGGTAAGTATTCTATACAATTAGTCGAGATGTAAAAACTTACCCAAACATCACAATCATTTAAAAAAAAATTGTCTCTAACTTTAATTAAAGATTATCCAATCAAGATTGGTTTTATATTTATTGAAGCCTCTTGCTATTAAATTCTGACTTGTATTTTGGTGTTGCACATTAGGATCTTTTACATCTTAAGTTTACTTGTCTAACACTTTAATGGGGTAGATAAACTCTCTAAGGCTTTATTTATTTGCACTTAATAGATGTTTGGATATAAATTGTTCAGATATTAGGTTATTATGTGTGTTTATTTTTTTCTTAAAAAAAATCAATTAATGGGTCTGAAAGGATATGGTTCAATCAAATCTATGAGGGAGTCTTATTTCTATTCAGGCTCTTTCTAAAAAGCTAATTTACAGAGTAGTCTCAAGAAATTTGGAGGCCTAAAGTCAAACTTCATAGAGAGACCTAATTTTTTAGTTAACATATATAAATTAAATAATTATAACATGCTCAATGTATTTCTACAAGTGTAGTGTGAAGATGTAGAATATATGTTGATATGATGAAATAAGTGCAAAAAATGTAAATTTTCAATGAAAAATATATACTTATACAAAGTTAGTGTTACGCTTGAGGAAAAGTTTATATACATATATGATATAATATATGTATTGTTATTTTTTTTCTCTATATTTATGCTTGCCCTCTCCCCCTCCCTCCCTCTCCATTATCAGTGTCTGCCTACTCGCTTTCAAATGAGTGTTAAATTTTTTTTCCACTTGAACATGTTAGTTTTCAAAACTTTTTATAAGTAATAAACAAAGTACTTATAAAAAGTTTTAAAAACTAACTTGTTAAAGAGGGAAAAAAAGTCAACACTCATTTAAAGAGAGTTGGCAAACATTGATAATGGAGAGAGAGATGGGACAAAGCGTATATATAGAGACAAATAACAATATTGAAGCTTTATGAGGAAATAAATTAGCATTTTAAAAGGAATTTGAATAAAAATGAGATTCTCTCATAAATCTATTCGAAATAGATTCTTTCAGACTCATTAAGTGATTTATTTAAGAAAAATAAATACTCTAATGTCTAAACCATTTAGATTCAAACCTTTATTAATTGCAAAACAGATAATGCCTAAGATTCTAATGGGTAGATCTCTTTGTTTTAAAAAAAGAGTAATAAAAAAAGGAAAAAATATTTGAAATATATGTGAACTTTGACCGAAATTGCTGTAACAATACCGAATTTTGGAAAGGACCTTTTACTCCCCTGCACTATTTAATAGTGTATTTTAAAGGTATATATGTGTCCACGTGGACATCATAAATATTGCATTATTATAAATAGTAACGTGTCCACGTGGGCACATATATACCTTTAAAATACATTATTAAATAATGCAGGGATAAAAGATCTTTCATAAAGTTTGGTATCATAATAACAATTTCAGCCAAAATTAGTATTTTTCAAATCCTTTTTCCTAAAAAAAAAATGTAATAAGTTAGGCCAGGAAGGTGGTAAGAAAATGTTATGGATGTTTTTCCTTCAATTTTTTGGGACAAGTTAACACTTTGTTGGATGGTTTTTATGTATTATTTTATAATGTATTGTATTGTACTATATTGTTATAATGAATACAATATTTGAATAGATTATATTGTTTTCCGTCTTATAAAATATAACACATCTATGATTTGAATAATAAATCTATTAAAAAGTAGGCTATGAATAGAGGAGCTACATTGAAAATATAGGATAAAAAAGATATATAATTATATTAAATAATAAATAAAGATAAAATAAGAAGAAAATATTAAGATAACGATGCAATTACATAAAATTGGTTTTTTACATAAAATGGGCTCTTTATCTAATGATAGATTTAAACAATGGAAAAAGGACAAATATACACCCGAACTATCGTAAATAATATGCAGATACCCTCTGTCATATTTTTGGGACATTGGTACCCCTGTCGTCCAAAAACTAGAGCATATATGCCTTTCACTCTAACGGAAGACTAAATAGGGACACGTGACACAATCTTATTCATCGATCCGATATTTAATAAATGTCGGATCGGTGGATAAGATTATGACTCATGTATGTCTGTTAGTATAAAGGGTATATATGGTCTATTTTTTGGACGGTGGGGGCACCAATGTCCCAAAAGTATAACTGAGGTATCTTCATACCATTTACAATAATTCGAGGATATATTTATCTTTTTTCCCTTTAAACAAATAGGATATGATAAAATTTAAATTTAAGTAACAATCAAAACAAGCATTATAACAACCATCCATCCAAACAAGGCGTAAGAGGAAATCTATGCCCTTTCCCATCACATCACATCACAGCACTTCACTTTCCCCCAAAGAAGCGTCTTGCAGCAAAATCGTTTGCTTCGATTTAGGGTTTTCTCGTATCCTGGGAAATGGTGAGCTCCCTCTCTTCTTACCTGCAAATGCTTTGATCCTTTTTCCTCTGATTTTCGCCAATTGATCTTATTTTCGAATTCTTTGCAGGCTGATTCTCCTCGCCAAAGGTTCGTCTTTGTTTCTTTCGCCAATTCTATATTTGATTTTTGTATTTATTGAACCATCTTTCTCTTAAAAATTGCTACTTGCATCTCTTTGTTGTAGTTACGGTTTTTGGCAAGTCCTTCATGTTTGATTGTTTTAGGTTAACTTGTTTATGACTCCATAGATCTCGTTGGTTATGGACTATAGAGTAGGATATATGCAGCTGGGACCATTTGAATAAGCTATTGTATGATTATGGTATCAATTTTGGCTTAAATTTTTACCTTCTTTGAAGAAAAAAGTTGGACTAAGAAAGCATGCATTCAGACAGCCAATTCACAAACTTTACTTCTTGTACAATACAACCATAACAACAACATGTCCAGTGTGATTCCACAAGTGGGGTCTAGTTAGAGTGCGGTGTATGCGGGTTAGAGAAATTGGCAAGGATAGACCCTCGGCTCAAGAAAAGTGTCTTACTTCATATGCTTTACTTTATATATGTCACTTAATTGCACTTTCTCAATGTTTTGTTCATATGCTTACCATAGTGAAGGCAAGTTCTATAGAATGGTTGTAAGACCAACAATGTAGGAGTGGATGTTAGGCCTCTAACATTCTAACATATCCACAAGGTGAGTGTCGTAATGAATCCTGAGATGGATAAGCAGTGATACAAGATTGAAAATAATCATACTCTACAGAATGTGCTAGTTAGTAGTAACACGCGTAGAAGATAAGATGGGGGACTGGCACTTTAGATGATTGATCATATCCTTACTGACCTCCTGATGCACCAGTTGGCGGTTTATAGCTGTGGAACCCAGGGGACAAGGTAGAACCTAAAATCGTATATAAAAGAATTTTGCCATAAGACATTTCTCGGAGTCTAGGAAAAGTACGGTACAATGAAAGAAAAATGTCTGTAAAGGTAAGGTGATAGCAGTTAGTTAGGATTATGTTTTAGGTCTAATGTTTGTTGGAGTTTATATATTAGTAGAAAATGTGGAGAACTTCTGGTGCTAGTGAAACTAATTTTACTGTACTCCCTCTGTCCAATTTATGTGGCACTTTTCGTTTTTCGAGAGTCGAACAATTTATGTTTGACCAGAAATTTGCGCGTGGAATCTTCAATTTTTTTGAAATGAAATTTATATATTTGGGACGGAAGGAGTATTTGACAGAGAGGGACTTAAATGGAGTTACATAGACAACGGAATTCGTATAGTCGTCCCCTACTTGTTGGTTTTGTAGTGTATCTGTACAATTTTAAATTTTGGTGTAAGAAAATCAGCCATTAAGTTAGAGTAAGTTAGAAATGTTTCTTTCCAGCTCATTCAGAAAAGAATTCCCAAGAGCTATTTGGTACATGGTTCTAAACTTTGTGTATGATCTCTAACTTTCTCCGTTAAGTATCAGGTTTTTGTCTGCGAAAGATTCGAACCATGACTTGTGCTTAACCCTTATGTCGCTCATCAATGATTTGTTGTTGTTGTTTAGTCCCATAAGTTGATTTTGACGCCTAATAGTGTAATAGGCTGAGTTAACTCAAAGATGCGATATAAGTCTCTACTGGTTATTATTTTATGGATAACATAACTTAAAGATCAAACATTTAAAATCACAGTACCGGTGGTGGGTTGACTCTTTTACCATGATTAAAAAATGGACCTTGGACCTAATTTAATTGCAAAAGCTAGCTCATTATGTGAGGGTTGTTCAAGGCCATATAAAAAAAGACAATCCCATTTCTTTCAATGAATGTGACATTGTAAGTATCAATATCATAGAATAACTATCCTACTCCTCCGGAAAGTTCAGATTTGTAATTGTCCACTCTCTTAGTTTATACTTTGATAGTCCACTTTTATGTTAACTATAAACATTGTAATTTTTTCTAGACTTATAATTTGAGCACCAATTATACAATTATAATTTATAAGTATGGGGTCAAATCCTAAGTAACTCTTGGGTTATTTCATGGCGAGTAGCTGGTTTCATTGGATGGTGGAAGTGTAATGGAGATACACTTCAAGCTATATTTTCGAGGTTTCTGGCCAATCTGTAGGCTTAATTGCTGGAGCATGTTATTTTTTGAATAATTTACATTTATCCAACTATACTGCTGTTATTTGGAGTGTCATTTCCTTATCCAAGTATAATTCTATGATTCATTCTGAGCACTTTCTAAATGTATTCCAAGCATTGCGTTAATATAAAAAAAAATCGTGGATTTTAATATATAAACTTTTTTCCTGCTTTATGATATGTATGAAATTTTACCTGCAAAAAGATGATTCCATTCTTGTGAGGGGTCCCTTTGATATATGTTGTTTTATGTCAATATGCTTTGTGCCATTTATCTTGTTTATTGTTGAAACTGTTTGATCTTATATTTTTCGGATGTCCAGGTATTCACGCTCTCCTTCTCCTTGGGAAGAAAAGTCGAGATCTAGATCTAAATCAAGGTCTAGATCTCCACCTGGGTCATATTCAAGGCCAAAGGAAAGATCAAGGTCAAGAAACTGTGGAAGGTTTGTTGGACCTTCAGCTTTACTCTACCTTAGCATTTTCTTTTTAACAGTGGTGTCCAAGCACCTTAACTATTCCACTAAGTACTTGCTAATGGGAACTCGTCCCACTAGGCAGATGGGAAGAAATCACTTAGTGTTTTCGTCTCTGGTGGTTTTTTTACCAACACCCACTTCATTGATCATTAGGACAGTGTCCTTGGGTACAACCTTGCCTTAGTATTTATTATTGTAGTGATACATGCATATTCCCCGGAATTATGTTCGGGTTGTGTTGATTGGTTTGTTTTGAAGCTGCTTTTCTCGTCCTATATGACTTATTTCAGGGAAGAAGTTTCTAATCCGGGAAACACACTTTATGTGACTGGTTTGTCTACAAGGGTCACGGAAATGGACCTGGAGGAGCATTTCTCAAAGGAGGGGAAGGTTGGTTATTTTTAGTTTATGTATTAGTAGGTTACTTTCTCATTTCTTCTCAAGTTCCATCTCCTGCAGCTCTTCCTAGCTCACAGCAAGGTTTTTACCCTCCTAAATCACGTGTATTGTATTTTTCTTCAGGTTTATCCATAGTAGAGTCTGGTCAATGTGTAAACAAACAGATTGATTTATGGTGTTATCTTTACCAGAATAGCTTCCCATTATACCTGTATTGAATTTTTTGTTTCATCTGAATTTTCTTTAAATTTTGTTGACTAGGTGAAATCAATTTTTCTTGTCATGGAGCCGCGTTCTCGGATTTCTCGTGGTTTTGCTTTTATAATGATGGATAGTATGGAGGATGCTAATCGTTGCATTAAACACCTTAATCAGTCCGTTCTTGAAGGCCGTTACATCACAGTGGAAAAGGTTAGCTTGTCTATGGAGTAGTAAACCCATTTGTTTCCTATTTGATTGCATATCTGTCTTCTTAACTTGGAGGTTTTCTGGCTACATTCAGAAAGACATTGCGTCAGCTTTGTTGGCAGCAATCAAAGATGATCAGTTCTTCCCTTGCAACATTATTACTCAGTTTGATCAATCGCTCGCTAAAACAGCTTTTCACATGCATCTGATCAACTAAACATAGCAACTATATTGCCAACAACTATACTACTTCAGCAAATTCTTTCAACTCTCAACTAATCAACGGTCATTATCAACAATCTAATCAGGCTTTTATGGTGTTGGATACCTGGCATTGGTTTCTATCTTCCATCCTTCTTCCTGTGATAAAACATGTAAAAATAACTAAGCTGCTCTGTTTACACAAATTGAATGGTATTAGCATGTGCTTGTGCCACTCATTCACTAAGCATGGAAGGGAAAATAGATGAATCTGATTTCTTTGCCCATATGAGAGAATGTTGTGTTCATTCTTTATTACAACAGGGTCATTGTCTGATCTGGATACCCCATTTCTTTGGGATGTAAATGTACATTTTGTTCAGATCTCCCATTTTGAGACATATATCTATTTTTCAGTCTCGGAGGAAACGTGCAAGGACTCCTACGCCTGGCCACTATCTAGGGCTTAAGAACGCAAGGGATGACGGTGAGTGTTTCTAATATTATACAAGTTTGTATGGCATATTCAGTGTAATCATGGAAGTTCTTAACTACTGGTTGCTTTCTTCATAGGTTATCATGGTGATCGTGGAGACCGTGGCAGGTATAGAGATCGTGAGGACTATGGGTACCGAAGATCTCCAAGGCATTCACCATATAGAGGTGGACGAGATTATTCACCTAGGCACTCACCTTATGGGGGAAGGTCAAGAAGGGAGCGATCTAGGTCATATTCTCCTTATGAAAGGAGCTATCCTCGTGGTCCCAGATAGGACTTCGTCAAGGTGTAATCCCCAATGGCAATGGAAAACTGCTACAAGGATCTTTATAGTGTTGTTTGTCTAGGCAGGTGTGTTTATGTATTGTGCTTATCTCTAGCTTTCTTTATTGTACCTTTGTTGCAACAAGGTTTAAGTAGCGAATAAATGAAATTACAAACCCTGGGAAATATAGTTCTACTGCTGATTTGATGGAAACTTTAATTGAAAATTTGTGATTCTTGTATCATAGTTTGCTTTGTTTCAAGAGGGAATCAGTATGTTAGAAGAAGAAATGATTTGCACGAATGACCAAAATTAGGGAATTTTTCACGAGCCAGGTTCTTGTAGTGTATGACACAACTTGTTGTAGAACTTTGGCAAGGGTCTTTGTGGTGTTTTTTCTTGTTTCCCTTGTTCCTTGGGAATGATATGTTCAAGATACTTGAACCGTTGAACGTTTTTCTCTGGAGCAGTGTTTTTAAAAACTCTGTTGGGACTCTCCTCGGAGCTCATCCTATGGTGGGACTCTAACAAAATGCCCTGAGACTCAAGTGTGGGGCTTAGTTCTCTAAACTTACGCCTTAAGCGTCTGATTGTACGCTCTAAGCACGTTCATCGCCTAACTCTCGAGGCTCGCCTAACAGATCTTACACAAATTATGTGTTAAAATTGTTGACCCTCATAATTCTTGAATAATTGAATGATACTTAATAATTTTTAATCTATTGAGATAAGAAGATTGAGAATAACTCAAATAACAAGTTTCACTATCGTATCTTTCCTATTTGACAACACCGTGACAGTAATTATACATAATATTTCTTTTAAAAATACGTCGCGAAATTTTACTTTTTCACTTATCATTGTTCTTCATGGTTTTGTCAATAACATGAATTAAAAAAATTAAAGATCCATAGGGCTTACGCCCCACGTTTCGAGGCTTACGCCTTGCCCTTTACTAAGTAAAACACCTCGCCTTTTAAAACACTATTCTAGAGTAATAAATAAAAATAGAGGATAATTTTGACCCTTTCTCCCGGTTAGACAAAAGGATTAAAACTTCAAGACCACCCTTATATTATTGTAATTCCACAATTTCTTCAATTATTATTTGCACCATTTATATGGGACGATATTTTTAGTATACAAATTAAGAACCGTATTTACACCAAAATAGCAATACTTTTTTTTTCATTCATATAGCAATATTTTTTTTTCAAAAGTAGAATTTAAATAAATAAATAAAAGATTTCCAAATCAGCCACGCTTATCACTATTCCCATAAATTTCTCCAATTATTTTACCTTTCTTATTTATTCAAATTTGTTATATATTATCTTCCAATAAAGGTTTTCTACCAAAACAAAACTCCCTTTCTCTGATAAGAACTACTATTGAAAAATGAATATCAAAAAAATTTCAATTCTAATTCAACACAACGGATGATGGGACTCATCAGGTAATTGTATAAAATAATCCGCATGGTGTTTTATTACGTGGTTATATATGATTTATCACAAATATCTATTTTGTACTTTTTGAGAGTTATTCGTTTGGTTTAGTTTGTCTATTTTGGTGAAATTGAATTCATCTAATTTGGTTTATGTTCTGGATCCTCGAAATTTTGGTTTAATTACAATAACAACATATGATTTGGTTGTAAACTAAAGTGTCAATTTTTTTTTATATATTAAAGTTTAGGTTTCATATGATTTGGTTCGAAAGTATGTTACATTATTGTCCGTATTATAGTTATTAAGTTGGTGTATATAATATAATAATTAGAAAAAAGGTTCATATGTTGATTGGTGGTATCCTAATAAAATATAAAATTGAAAA